>MU831815.1:0-103850 GCA_029204225.1 Diphasiastrum complanatum
GGTACAAGAAGAAGGATCAAGCCCTGAAATAATTGGGTATTCAAGCCTCTATTGGCTGACTCTCAATGTATATGTCAAAGTTACAGATGGCCAGATCATCATAGTGGTTGTATATGTGGACGACACTCTGATATTTTGCAGGAGTGAGTAGCTAATTGCTGAGGTGAAGACAGACATCTCGAAATATTTCGAGATAGTGGATCTGGAGAAGCCAGTTGTTACCTGAGCTTGCAAATTGAAAGGGAAATATGAGGGAGGTAAGTTATACCCATCACCAGTCCAAATCATTAGAGGAGTTTTGAGCTCCAAAAACACCCTTTAAAATTCGTGCAAGATGTAGTTTATATTATTAAAAATATTATAATACTAATATTTTTGACTTGCCATAAACTTTTTAATTGTAGCTTAGAAGTATGTCATGTAACAAATCCTTTAAAGCCTTGTTGAGCGCTTTCAAATGCACCAAACTTCGCTAAATTTGGACTTACCACTAAAAAGTTATGCCATTTTTAGTGTGGAATCAAAATGTAGACTCAAAAAGTTACGTTACGTAGATTTCAAATTTGAGTGTTTTGATTGGTCCATGTGCAAGAAAAAATTGAGAAACAAATATAAAAAGAATCTTTGCAAAGGGTCTTTTTTGGATTTAGAACTCCTCTAATGACACCCAGAAGATCCTAGAGGACTTTGGATATGCTGAACTGCAAATGAGCGAACACTCCAATAGTTATGCCATTTTTAGTGTGGAATCAAAATGTAGACTCCAAAAAAGTTACATTACATAGATTTCAAATTTGAGTGTTTTGATTGGTCCATGTGCAAGAAAAAAATTGAGAAAAAATATAAAAAGAATCTTTACAAAGGGTCTTTTTTGGATTTAGAACTCCTCTAATGACACCCAAAAGATCCTAGAGGACTTTGGGATGCTGAACTGCAAAGGAACGAACACTCCAATGCTCGCAGAGGATGGTGCTAACGATGATGATTGTCCAAGGACTGAAGAAGAGAGAGATCAGATGCAGCTCACGCCCTACAGGAAGCTGATATGTCCACTGATGTACCTTGCAGACAACACACGTCCTGATATTGCCTACTGTTGATACGAAACTAAAATCTTCGGCCGATGTTGTTGTATAGAAGGTTGATGTCATCGAAGCCAAACATTCAAGTTAGTTGACCAATCTTGGCCAAGCGATGTGGAGAAGTTAATTCAAAGTGACTACGAGAAGCAAAAGCTCCTCGAAACCTGACACAAAAGTACCTTCAAAGAAATGAAGAAAGTTCTCGAAAAAGAAAATCTTTGAACAAAGCCATAATGAAAGAAGATCTTAAAGCTGATCTTGATTATGATCGTGATGCAACTAAGTTATTTTCAAAAGATATTTCTGCAAAAGCCAAAGAAATTATTAATTCTGAGCTACAGGTAGCTGTTGTAGAAAAGAAAGTCACTTTTGAGGAAGAGGACGTGGAAATCACGAAGACAAAACTTTCGAAGGCCACTATTGATAAGCATGTCTTGAAAGCGAAGATGAAAGATTATGACATTGTCACTAATATTAGTTCACTTCATCCCAATATAACTTTCACTCAATTATTGTTTAACAATAATTACTATCGTAAGCAGTTGAAAAGTCTTTCTTCTCCTAAGAAGAAGAAACCAATTTCTTTGCCAGATGTTGGCACATTGTCCATTGATCTGGGAGATCTTGGTGCACCAGAGATCGACATTACAATTGCGGGATGTTTAATTGAGAAAGTGTCAATTGACTCAAGTTCGAGTGTCAACATCATTACTGAAGACACTGGTCATGCCTTGGGTTTGACTATTATTCAACCAACTCAAAGAGATATCAAATTGGCTGATTCAACATGAAGAAAGTCTTTTGGTGAATTAAAGGATGTGATAGTATACATATAAGCCAAGCCTTTTACAATGAATATTATTGTCATCAAACCATTTGGTCTGTCATCTTACTCTATTTTAATTGGATGACTTTGGCTTTATCAGACTAATGCAAGTGTACACTGGAAGTATAGAGAATTGAGATTCTAGATTGGCGAGAAAGGTAATCATGGTAAATCAGAAGAACATATTATTACTTGGAACCATGATAGATATGAAGGCGAAACCCCTGTTAGTGACACTAGTTTCACTTCAGAAGATACTTCTTATAATCTTAATATATTCTCTAATGCATCAAACATCGAAGTAAATAATGATTCATCGGAGGACGAAGAAGAATTCTTTGAGGTCTGCAACGCAGATGCTGATGTGATTACACCAGAAGCGGCAGACCAATATATCTTTACCAATACTTCCCATATTCATGAATATCTCACAGCTCATTATCCCCAAAACTCCTCTAGTTCCAGATTATTCAAAATAATCACTAGAGATTTCCTCTATTCACACATCATAGTTCCACCAATGCACACAAACTGGATTCCACAAAAGAAATCTATGCAACTAGTTAATTCCATGAAAGTCTTATTTCTATCATTTTTTTTCTCGCCTTTTAAAAGAAATTTCATAATTTCAATCAAAAAGTTCCCAGGAGACAACATATAAGATATCAAAGATTCAAAAAAGTCAGTAATGAGTATTCAATACTATTACAATCCGGACTTTTTCCTTATAATCATAAAATATCTTATCCCAAGTGACAGAAACATTACTCTCAATAATCAACTATCAAATAGAGATAATTATTTGGCCTTAGGAAGTCTAAATTCCACTTAATCAATTGAAACATCAATTGATTCTGAGCTATATTCACAAACTGAAATGGAAGTATGAATTCATATAACTTTAACAGTCCTTCAGAACTAAGTTCTACACTGGAAGGAATCATATGAATCTCAATCCAATTGTCTTATACATAAGAAATTCCTAAAAAGTAGAGATTTATAATTAATAGAGAAATAGCTTTTAAGGGTTTCCAATTTGAAATTTATGAGATACCATTGAGGGATCCGGATCTATATCTCATAACCTCTCCAAATACCCTAAATAGGCTTTACCAATGGTTTCAACTATTAGATGTACAAATAATGTAAATACTACCCATTGGCCTACAGATCATTCTCACACAAGAATTTTCTTTTTGAAATCACTGATGTCCCGTACCACCAATTTTCTCTCCAAGAAAGTCCTTTGCTTTTAGACCTGATCAACAGAAAATTAGAAAGACTATCTGACCATCCTATATCCAATATAGGGTCCAATCTTCAACCATTTTCTAGAAAGATACCTCCAACTATTGAATTCTCCATTTCCTTAAGTTTTCACAGTAGATGACAACATCATCTAAGAATACCACTAGGTATTGACCCCAGTATGGACGAGAAGCCTCGTTAATATACAGTCAAAATGACCTAAGCTTATTCTTCAAAACCAAAAAAAAAAATTCAATATAGCTAAAGTAGACCAATAGATATCCAGTATCTATATTCAAAATGGTACAAGGAATTCAATTCCTCCAAGAAGATCTTTAATCGCATTATCCGATAATCTAGAGATGTAAAACCTCTATCTGAATTTCCCATACAAATATGCACATATCTATTCCACCAAGTACTGGAGTACCCCCAAATTTGTTCCCAATGGATTGCAATAATCCAGTTCAAAATTGTGATTTAACAAGAGTCTGCACATGGCTTTACCTTCACATAAACAACTCATCTGGTTGGTACTATCATTCCCAAATTCCTACTATCTGAGAGTTACAACTCCTAGGAAGAAGGCTCATTATAGTACAAATGTGAACCAAGTGTCATTCTCGTTCCATGTCACAATTTTCCATAACAAAATAGGGTCAACTCATGGTCCTATAGATATTCAAAATAAATTCAACTTAGTGAATTCAAAAAACCGGTGCTATGCAATTTCCTTACAGGGATTCTTAACCAACCCAAATTACACAACACTATCATATTTACCTACTCAGGTGTCTCATTTTATTTCTCCCTTGGATTTTTCGGTCACCCGAAATTTCTTTTAGCGAAGGTCCCCGAAATTTCTTTTGACACAAGTAAATGTTAGACTACTTCCTTTTTGACCACACCGGTTTATTTTCATTACTTCATTAAAGCTACCTGAATCAATGGAAAATCAATAAAATTTGATTCCAGGTATTCTTTACGATATTCAATACACTTGTTTTTTAATCGAATATAGAATTACCTCCCAAAAATTACGACCTTATTCCATTTATTCACTTTAACAAGTATATGAAAAGCTTTAGTTTCCACAATCCTAAAGATCAAAATCTTTTAGGATAACCTATCGATGAAAAGGAAGAATGAAAAAAAAAATTACTATTTAAGTCAAATTACTAGGAGTAATATCACTCCAGAGTTAAAACGATAAAAGCACAGTACCAGGAACCCATAATTCCACTAACTGGGTACTTGTCTGGAGAACTAACCCACTACCAGTATTTTGTCAAGATCAGTTACCAATGTAAAGACCACTAGGGACAAACCCCTAATATGAGGATAGGAAAACAAAGAGAGACTGTGGAGCAAAACCACGCAACCAATTCTAGATCTCTCCTGGAGAATTCTCTTGGATCTAGCCCCCAAGCTATGCCAATGTGACAGCAAGAGGAGAAGAGATCATCAGGTAACCTAGACCAAGTGAACGACGGGATAATCTCTACCTCAATATATAGAGAGTAGGATCCTGTGCATGAGTCCATGCAATCCCCATGTAGGTCAACTATAAATAGGTTACAGCTCTTCATGCATACCTCCTGCCTATATCAACCACACGCACATGCACTACTCCATATGTCTCAATTAGAGTGTCTGGGTCCTCTCAAGGTTATTAGTCACCAATAGGCCTTGACGTGGAATTAAATCTAGGCATGACCAACAAACTCGAACATTGGAGGGCTAGACTACCATATTAGGACTATTCCATGTCCTTAGCTAAATATGGCCGTAACAGAAGTACTACTAGTTACATAGGTATGTACTTAGCTAGCCACATGGCATTCCAAAAGGATTTCTTCTCAACTCTTGTACCTTTTGTAGGTTGTGAAAAGTCTATTCTAATAGCAAGTGATCAAGAATGTAGAATAGATGGAGTGGGAACTACTTCAAAATGTACTCTATGTTCCTACACTCACTAAGAGTTTGCTAAGTGTACGACAATTGATAGATGATGCTCTAGATGTCTAGTTTAAGCAAGGTGTTTGCTCCATTATGATGAATGATACTTTCATTGTAAACGGATTCAAGCAAGGAAGGCTTTTTAAGCTTGATGCTAATGTATTTCTTGGAAGTGTGAACATGGATAAGGAGGATGTTAATCAAGTGGAGCTTTGGCATAAGAGGTTGGGCCATCCCAACTTCAAATCAATGGAGATTCTATGCACAAAGGATCTTGCTCTCAGCCTTCCAAAGACATTTTCAAAGTGTGAAAAAAGTTGTGAAGTTTGTAGCCTCTCAAAGGCACACAAGCTACCTTTTGCTAACTCTTCCAATAGATCTGCTAAACATTAGATCTCATTCATAGTGATCTGCACTCTTTTTCTCAAGAATCTAATGGAGGTGCATTAAGATATGTATCTTTTATTGATGACTAGATACACTTGGATTCATGATGGTATACAAGAAGTGAAAATAGCATTGTCTAAAGAGTCTAAGAAGGTGAATCTTGGTGTTCTTCATTTCATACTAGAAAAAGAAGTATCAAGAGACAAATATTTGAGTTTTATTTGTTAATCCAAATATGCTTCTTCTATCTTAGATAAGTTTGAATTGAAAGATTTTAAAGGAGTAGATACTCCTATGGAGCAAAATGTGAAAGTCTCTAATGGTGATGATGAAGCATCCTTTGAGGACATCACACTATATAGAAGACTTGTAGGCTCTCTAATCTATCTTACTATAACTAGACCTGATCTAAGTTATAGTGTAGATAAGCTAAGCCAATCTATGCAAAATCCATTGGTTTGCCATTGGAAAAATACAAAAGGGGTGTTCAGGTACATCGCGGCCACCAAGAACTTTTGCATTTTGTATCATAGATCTAACCTTGCTTTGAGGGCATATTCGGATGCTGATTTTGCAGGTGATAAGGTGGATAGGAGGTCCACAAGTGCTTTTGTTACCTTTCTTTGCAATGGCATAGTGTCTTGGCATTCCAGAAAGCAAGACACAATTTCTCTATCTTCAACCGAGTCGGAATACAAGGCATTTACATCAACAACCAAGGAGGTTTTGTGGTTGAAGAGGCTTTTGGTGGAGTTACAAGTCATGGAGGCCAAGGAGCAACCAATCATATATTGTGACAACCAATCAAGCCAAACATTAGCAACCAATCCCACATTCCATGCAAGGAGCAAGCACATAGAGATTGCTCACCAATTTGTGCGGGAAAAGGTTCAAGCAAAGGAGATCAAGCTACAACATGTATCTTCTTCAGATTGCCTTGTTGATCTACTCACTAAAGCCTTGCCAAAGGCTTCATTTATCAAGTTAAGATTAGCCTTAGGAGTTGTAGATAGATATATCATAGATGTATCAATGTAAAAATTGAGGAGGAGTGTTAGATTTTAGCAATTTTCACATTGTTAAAGCAATTTGTTTGGTATCTACTTGGATCCACACTTGTGAGGACCTGTCCACATGTGTGAAATGACACTTGTAATATTCAGATCCATTGCACTTAAATTCTATTTGAGTCAAATGTCAAATCTCCTAAATCGTAGGAGTTATCTCCTATATTGTAGGAGTCTAGAAGGTCAACACTAACCACCAATGGATGATGTGGAAAATTAGATAGATCTTATCCAAAGTGGATATGAATGAGTACAATGAGTTGTCCCACACGTGTTGGAAGCAACATAGAGAGAGATTATGATGATTGTGTACTTGATCCATGATGAATCCATTGTGATGTTAGTAAACATATTTTCTATTATCAGGTCATACACCTGTTGTACTTTACACGTGTAAAGCCTTTGGATCATCTTTTTTTACTGTTCTTGCTTGGATCAATAGAAATTGTCAAGTAGAAGCTAGAATTGGATGCTAGTGTTGATAAAGATCAAGATCCCCTCTCTTAACGTCATCAATATATTGACAGACTAAAGTTTTTGATGGATTCTCAAAGTAAAGCCAGTCTTATTGTAGACAAGCTCAATGGATCCAATTACTACTTGTGAAAATTTAAGATGAAGACCTTGCTAATCACCAACGAGTTGTGGGATGTTGTCGTAGGTATCGAAGTGAAGCCTAAAGATGACACAAAAGACTCAAATGGAATTCAAAGGATGGTAAAGCTTTTGCGCTTATTATTCCCAATATATCAGACACTTAGTTTCGCTACATATCTGAATTTCAAACTTCGAAAGGAGTATGGGACATCCTGAGCTCACTACATGATGTGAAGGACGTAACTTCTAAGTTACATCTATAAAAAAAATTCTTCACTCTCAAGATGTCATATAGTAATTCAATTCAGAATCACGTTAACCAGTTTAAGAATATCTTGCAGCAGATGGCCACTGTCGGATCAATCATAGACGATCAAGATGCAATTATGAAATTGCTTTCAACCTTGTCCTCTACATATGAGAATTGGGTGATGATCATATCGACACACTCAGGTTTGACTCTTACCAGAGTTATCACTATGTTGCTACTTCATCGACTTCATCATCTCAACCTCTATATGTCAATAAAGGCTCAAAATGATAGAAGCAGAAAAGCTCTAAGCAGTTCGCATCAACTCAGAAGTTGACTCAAAGTCAAGAACAATTATCAAATCCACAGTCAAAGAAGAAGATGTTCTGTAAGTATTGCAAACGCACTAATCATGAGATCTAGGATTGTAGGGTTCTCAAAGCAAAGAATGCCAGTAAGCAACTTGATCAACAAACGAATGCAGTCACAAATCTCCCAATCTCGACATGTACGAAAGAGCATTTATGGTCAAAGACCAAAAGACACTATTGGATAATTCTTAGTTTCTGGATTCTAGAGCTACTCAACATATGACCAGTCATCATGAGTATTTTCACTCCTATAGGCTTTACAATATAATAAGATACGCTCATCTTGGAGATGATAGCATTCACACTATTGAAGGTAAAGGTACTGTGAGATTGAAATTCCAGCATGATCAATTCAAACTACTATCAAATGTTTTGTATGTTTCTAAAATTTCTACAAGCACGTTATCAATAAATAGAATTACTGATTTAGGTCATAAGGTAGAGTTTGAGTCTAATCAGGGCCTAGAATTATTGATAGGACAAGTAAGATTCTTGCACTTGGCAAGAGGCATGGAAATTTATATAGATTGATACATTGTTATTCTAATACTAGTCAAGCCTTGAAAACTTTTGTTCTTGTCAGTAATGCATTACTATGGCATCATCGATTAGGACACTTGAATCATACATTTGTTTCATACATCTCTAAACAATCTCTAGCACTTGATCTCGACTATTTATCCAACAAAGTCGACCTCCCTATCTATCATAGCTGCATCCTTGGAAAGTAGACTAGGATTCCCTTTAGATCAAGTCATAGGCATGCAACAAAAGATTCGTTAGATGTTGTTCATTCAGATATATGTGGTTCAATAGAGACTCCATCATTGCTAGATGCAAAGTATTTTATTACTTTTATTGACAAATATTCAAGAAGAACAACTGTTTATTTCATTAAGTAGAAATCAGAGGCTTTCAACAAGTTTTGACAATTCAAAGAGCCTGCAGAAAATCAAACTGGTAAAATAATTAAACCACTAAGCTTTGACAATGGGAGAGAATATATCTCTACCATATTCAAGGAATACTGTCTTAACAATACATTGAGCAACAATACATTACCTCCTATTCGCCTCAGTCAAATGGTCTTGCTGAGAGAAAGAACAGAACCTTAGTTGAATAAGAAAAGTGCATTTTATCACATGCGACACGTCCGAAGTCCTTCTAGGCTGCAATAGTTTCAACTGTAGCTTATATTCAGAACAGATGTCCTAATAAAGGTCTCTTAGAGAGAACACCATGCTAAGTTTGGACCGGCTCCAAATCTTCTTCATTAAACTTACGAGTTTTTGGATGTATCACTTATGCGCAAATTCCACATGATCGCAGGAAAAAGCTTGACTTTCAGAGAATCAAGTCTATTTTCATCAGCCACACTACTTCAGATAAAACTTATAAGTTGTATGATCCTATCGAGTCGAAGATGTTCACTAGCCGGGATGCGTCTTGATCGAAGATTAGTTTATCGACCTCAAAGGTAAAGAAAAAGCTCATATAGTCGAACTTCCAAACTCTTTTGGAACACCGGACTTTCAAGTTCCAAATTCAACTATTCCTATCAAAGGTCCAAGCACGTCTACTCTCAATGAACAACTTATCAACGACAAAGCTAAAGATGATGATGTTATGGTTCAACAACTACAACATGATGAAGATCAACTTCGATCATCACCCAGAAGATCGACAAGAGTCAGCACACCATCTAATAGGGATATCGACGAGTCTACGACTTAACATTGTTCAAGAGCCGATGACTTTCAAAGAGGCTCTCAATTAGCCCGATTCCGATCCAAAGAGACCAAAGCAAAAGCTGATTTATATTTCTGAACTAGGATACATTCATAATGTTTTAATCAGATATAATCTGATGAATTCATATTAGCTCTCGTGAGCAATGGATCTAGGACTTAAGATGTTGAAGGAATAGTGTCCCCAAACAATCGAAGAGAAGGAGCAGATGCGTGAGTATCCTTATCATTCAATTATAGGTTCTCTTATGTAATCTGTACTAGACCAGACATAGCTTTTGCAGTCAATTCCTTATGACCAATCCTGGTACAAACACATTGGAAGGCTCTTATCAGATTCATGTGATATCTTTGAGCTACTATCGACTTTTGTATTTGTTATAGAGGAGTCGACAACAAAAAACTCAATATTCTCAGTGATTACTCAAATGCAAGTTGGGCAGAGGAGATGTAGAAACTCGTAAGTCCACTTTAGGATTTACATTCTTCCTCAACAATGGTCCTACTTCATGGAGCAGTCGCAAGCAAACTTTGATAGCTCTATCTTCCATTGAATAAGAGTAAATCACAGCCTCTCAAGCTACAAAGGAAGTAGTATGGTTGACAAACTCACTTTCATATATGAGTCTGAATCAATATGCCTTGACAATCCTATTTTGTGATAATCAAAGTGTCATTGCATTATCAGCCAATCCTAGATTTCATTCCAGGAGTAAGCACATTGAAATTAAGTATCACTATGTCAAAAGCAAAGTTCTCAACAAAGATGTTGACTTGCAGTACTGTCGCATGCAAGATATGACAACAAATATTTTTACTAAAGCATTAAGCTTGGATGCACACATGAAATTTTGTGTAGAACTAAGTTTGAAGGTCAAAGAATTCATGGCTTCCTATTCAGAGAGAGCATTGGATTATTCTCTTGATTATTGTCTAATCATTTTTAATCTTCATCCACTACATTATCTAGCTCTACAATTCTATGCATGTTTTTACACAGTCTGCAAAAGTACACAGGAAATTGCTCACAGATGGATCCGACATATTGGACATCATCGACAAACTTCGAAGACTTCGATGAACTTCGGTAACTTTGACAAACTTCACCCACTTCGACAAACTTCGGAGACTTCAACCACTTCGGCCATGTCGATGAATGACATTTAATTGTTCCACTCGTTTTGAAGCTAAACACTTGCCCTAATCCTAGAGCAAGTAAATTTTCAAGAAGTACTAACTAGATGGATGCTAGGTCACTATGTCCCACTAGCCATTATGATTTATGACCTAATCAGCTATCCTACTACTGGACGTTGCTGCATTTGCTTAGTATAAATAGTTGTTCATACTTCTATCATTTGAATTTCATAGAATTGAATAACATAGCAACTCTCTCAAGCTTTCAAGTTTGAACACTGTTGAGTATTCTAGCTTAGTTCTTTAGAGTTCATTTAGAGTTTTGCTATTAGCGCTTACTGCTTATCAGCAAAAGTGCAATTCAGACAGAGATATCAGTTGCTTAGAGATAACTTAGAGTACGTGATTTCTATCTGCAATGTCTCACACACAGTTCATCCAATGCAAGTCTGATATCTTGCCCAATGGCTTCCAACTAGCACCACCTCGTACTTCCATCACCCATGACCACCAATATGTATGTACCTCCAATCTAGCCCAGATTTCTCTTTGAACGAGAAATTTTCAAGCTATAGATGCAAATTTCAATGCAACTATCACTTGACTTGACAATGCCACTGCCGATTATACCTGTGAGAGCGTTTCTCCAAATGTCACCCGACGTTGGTTGGTTCGAACTCCAAGACTTGAACTTGATCACGATAAATTTTCACCTGTAATTGGCATACCATGCCTACCTCTCACCTGTGATTGCTTGCCCTCTCAAAATTGTCGCCAATGATGAGTAATCATGCTGCCAAACTGCACTTTTGTCGCCAATACTAGCTTTCTCCACACAAATCCTCTATCATTCGCCCTCTCAAAATTGTTGCCAATGATGAGTAGTCACACAAAACCAAAAAATACTATAAAGGCTCATTTTCATACATGTGGCTACTCAGCTAATCCAAATAGCCGTCTACGGGACAAATGACCGACTGATATAACAAGTGTAGGTCTAGTCCTGATTACTACTGAAAACTATAAATCCTAATTAACTGAAGATATGTACAGTTAATTGCAATACTGCATTTTGAGCTTACATAAAACTTATATTAAATCAAATCTGATTCTTAATATGATTCAAGTAGATAAGGCACATGAGACCTAGCAATGGAAATCCCCATAGCTCACATTCACAAGGAGGAAGCAAGAAGCTCTCACTTGCAAATGAGCCAAAAGATCCAAAGATTGATGTCTCTTCCTTAGTTATAGACAATGCTCTTACTTAACTAAACATAACTATGTTGAGGGATATTTAGCTCTTGTTAAGTATTATTTAAACTACATTGGGCCCTCATTGGCCTATTATCCTTATTAATTACTTTGAAGAGCCTAAAGAGGGAACCGCCTTGTTCTTAAGGCTAATATCTCCTTTGAGCCTACAAAGCTTACAATAAATATTCTAATGCGTTGATAAGCACTGATGTACTGAAAGTACATGACATTGGAGGCTTTGGCTCTGTGAGATCGGTCATTGACCATATCCCTTCGCCCTTTAGAAGTGTTTTTTTCTTGAACTTCCATATCCTCATTAGAGGAGTTCTAAATCCAAAAAAGACCCTTTGTAAAGATTTTTATACTTTTTCTCAATTTTTTCTTACAAATGGACCAATCAAAACACTCAAATTTGAAATCTACGTAACGTAACTTTTTGAGTCCACATTTTGATTCCACACTAAAAGTGGCATAACTTTTTAGTGGTAAGTCCAAATTTAGCGGAGTCTGGTGCATTAGAAGGCGCTCAACAAGGGCTTTCCAATGATATGTTACATGACATACTTTTGAGCTACGATTAAAAAGTTATGGCAAGTAAAAAATATTAGTGTTATAATATTTTAATAATATAAACTACATCTTGCACGAATTCTTAAAGGGTCTTTTTGGAGCTCAAAACTCCTCTAATGATCCTTGCCTGAATTGCAGTAGCCATATTGTATCTAATGAATCTGCTCCAATACCATGCTACTAAAGGGTGCACCTATCTAGTGCGGAAATGCGCTACACAATGCATTAGATTATTGGATCTAGATGTGCCAATACATGATCACAGACAATGCAATATACAATCAATCATACAATAACAGATGCAGTGCATAAATCACAGTTGGAAGAACGAAATGTCTTTTGTATTTTGTTTTCTCAGAGTGAGTCGGCAGTGCATTGCAACATGGCGGCCGGACGCTCCACTCACAATTCTATCTATATTTTGTATCTTGCTTCTACATACATTCTATTGATTTCTAGTCTATTCTTATGTCCTGCCAGATGGAATTAAAAGATATTTTGAGTAAACATTACAAGAGAGAATTACTAAGCTATCAGTTAACTACGTGTCTCCTCTTTTAACGTTCCTTTACGACTAAGCGTGAAAGTTTGAAGTTTCACATTCGACAAGCTAAGATCCGATAATTCGAATCGCTTGATGGTTCGCTCATCCTTGGCTTGGTCTCAGCTCATGTAGGCATTCGATAGTTCGGTGTTTATGCTGTGCCAATTTGTTGGCCATTCGGGGAATGCTAGAGAAGGGTTGCGTGAGTTCACCATCTCTAACAGTTTGGGCTGTCCGCACACGTTTCAACATTACACAACACACACACACAAACCTAGTGCAAGATAAAGGCCCCTCCTTGGGGAATTTTATGTTATACATTTGTCTAACTTGACTTTTATGTTATACATTTATTTAACTTTACCAACACAAGTATGTTAGAATGCATTAATGCGCCACGACATTCATATGGTTGATCTTGGATGACAATCTAGTAGATCAATAGTGCCCTTCTTGGTTTGTTCTGTTTGCTTCTAGTTCATTTATAAGGTCTCTGTATGTTTCTCATGCTAACTCCTAAGACATATTTGCTTTTAGTTAAAACAACGGGATCATAATTCGCACACGGGGGTTCAAATCCCTCTTCCGATAGTAACTTTCTATAAATTGACCTAGAGGATAGCTCCACTCACAATTCTATCTATATTTTGTATCTTGCTTCTACATACATTCTATTGATTTCTAGTCTATTCTTATGTCCTACCAGATGGAATTAAAAGATATTTTGACTAAACATTACAAGAGAGAATTACACTAAACTATCAGTTAACTACATGTCTCCTCTTGTAACATTCCTTTACGGCTAAGCGTGATAGTTTGAAGTTTCACGTCCGACAAGCTAAGATCCGATAATTCGAATCGCTCGACGGTTCGCTCCGATAATTCGAATCGCTCGACGGTTCGCTCATCCTTGACTGGTCTTAGCTCATGTAGGCATTCGATAGTTCGGTGTTTATGTTGTGCCAATTTGTTGGCCATTCAGGGAATGCTGGAGAAGGGTTGCGTGAGTTCACCATCTCTAACAGTTTGTGTTGTCCGCACACGTGTGAACAGGACACAACACACACACACACACAAACCTAGTGCAAGATAAAGGTCCCTCCTTGGGAAATTTTATGTTATACATTTATTTAACTTTACCAGCACAAGTTTGTTAGAATGCGTTAATGTGCCATGACATTCATATGGTTGACCTTCTATGACAATCTAGTAGATCAATAGTGCCCTTCTTGGTTTGTTCTGTCTGCTTCTAGTTCATTTCTCATGCTAACTCCTGAGACGTATTTGCTTTCAGTTATTCAGGGAACCCTCATCTTTGTCTACCTGGGAATATTTCATGTACAACACCCACAAATATCAACTCCAAAAAGAGCAGCAACAATATTGGCAAGATTGTTGGAGAGGTGCTGGGTCCGATCGGGGGGTTTTGTGGTTTGGTAGCATTTGCAATTTATTTTTCGCGTTCTCGCAAGCACAAAGCGGAAGGTCCAATCCATGGCAAGTATAGTATCTTTCCTATTACCACTGACTCCGTTTGCACCAGTTCTGAGCATAAGATAGAAAACTGGTAGCCATCTGATTTCTTTTTGGTTACTGTAGAACCAAATCAATTGCTTCCCGTGCATACCATACAGAGATTCTCATATACGGACGTGGAGTCAATTACTGACAATTTCTGTAGACTGATCGGAGAGGGTGGGTCCGGACTTGTTTATTATGGAAAACTTTCAGCAAATGGCCAGGAGGTAGCAGTTAAAAAACTCTCAAACCTTTCTCATCATGGAAGTGGCGAGTTTCATAATGAGGTTTGTGCAAGAAAATGTTTGGTACACTCAAAAACACCATCTCATGTATGGAGAAACCAAGAAACTGCAAGAAGATTAAAAAAGTCAAAGTATCACTGCAAAAATGAGCTCACCTAGTACCACAATAACGCATAATACCAGTGTTCAATGAGATTAAATTCGTTAGAAACTATTGTTTAGTCGTACAGACTTTCTGGAAGTTTTGTCCAGGTTGCACTGCTTTCAAGAGTACATTATAAGCACCTGGTGTCCCTCGTTGGCTTCTGTGAAGAGTCAGGACATTGCATCTTGTTGTATGAGCACATGTCACAAGGCGACTTGCGAGAGAATCTTTATGGTACACAGGCTTTTCTGTAGTTGTTTTTTGTAATACAATCTATACAAAATGGCTTTTCCCTATGTGCAATAAAATATAACACTTGATATGAAGCTTTGCAAGCCTTTCCTTTTAGCTTAGCTGTGGAACTCAAATGTGCTTGGTACACAGTCAAAACTGAAGATACTTTCTAGATCTTTATGAATGGAAAAGCATTTCTTCAGGTCTTGAGTACTGGACGACCTTTTCTTTCGGCTTTGTCCAAGTATTTTTTATACAAAGTGCTCGAGGCGTGACAAAATTGCTAGACGTTTTCTAGGGATTGTTGATCATTGCAGATGATCTAACATAAACAATAAAATTTTGTTCAGGAAAGAAGTCAAGTGAACCTTTGGACTGGAACACACGGCTTCGTATTGCTCTCGATGCAGCACAAGGTAGAAGTTACTTTTGTGTATTAACGACTTATTTCCTCCTAGAACAAAATAAGGAAATATATATACAACGTGAAACAGAAATTGTTACTCCAGAGAGACAGGAAAATTAGATTGCCTAAATCGACATAATACTTGCATACAATTTCGTCAGGGCTTGAGTACTTGCATAAAGGATGTCACCCACCTATTATTCATCGAGATGTGAAAAGCAGTAACATTCTTTTGAATTAATCGTACGATGCGAAAGTTGCTGATTTTGGAATTTCAAAACTCTCACCTGAAGGAGCCATGAATGCCACCATGTCCGTTAAGGGCACATTCGGACATCTTGATCCAGAGTAACCTCTTTACATTTGCATTTGATGCAGATTTTTTCGATATAGCCTGTGACACCAATTTAATGCTAGGCTCTTTCTTTATAACAGCAAGCAGTTTCAAGATTCTTATAGCTGCTAATTGCCTGCAAATGATTATTACAGGTATTTAAGCTCGCATCGGCTGACTGAAAAGAGTGATGTCTATAGTTTTGGGGTTTTGCTTTTGGAAATTATATCCGGCCGCGCATCGATAGATGTTACGCTTCCTCGAGATCAGATGAACATATGCGAATGGGTATGAAGCATTTTTGTATTTTTCCTAACAATGCAGTGAGCGCGAGTCTCTTGTCTGCTAGAAAATCTTCAATTATTTTTCCCTTCATGGAGTCTTTTCAAAATTGTCTGACCCAAATGCTTTTGGTGCCACAAAAAAAATTTACTTTTATTAGTGAAAGCTTGGGTTTATCAATTTCATCTAAGATCGGATGTTCCGTTGCAAGTCCTTAATTCCTTGGCTATTTTTTTTGGCAGGCCCGTCCCTATTTCAATGAAGGTAGAATTAAGGATATTGCAGATCCTCGCTTAACGACTTACAATAAAGAAGCCATGTGGAAGATCGCAGAAATAGCAGTATTAAGTGTAGAGCTGCCAGGAATAGATCGTCCAAACATGAGTGATATTGTGATAGCCCTAAAAAAAGCTATAGCCATTGAGAATAATAAAAGCCATAGAAGCTTGTCTGATACAAATTCCTTGCAATCTTTTCGTGGATCAAAAAAGAAAAGATACTATTCTTGTCCTCATATTTAAAACTCCTGTTTTAAGCCTCCAAAGACATCTTTCAGAATATCTCACAGTTTTTCGCTGGAAGGGACATAAATATCACTCCATGCACTACATCTCAATAAAGCTTGCTTGTTGGTGAGAGCTCGAAATGTTACATATAACTTGCTTTCCGTTGTGATCCGACTCCGTCATAAATCCTGTTAAAATGGTATGCAGTCAACATGTGTATATCCCACTCAATTTTGGCTTCAAAAACGTCAGCCTATTTGTAATTAATGGTATATTGAAGCTCAAAAACCGGTGATCACATCCAGAAAGCTCGCAAATTGCCAAAGAGTTTGGGGCCGACAGTGCTTTTGCAAGCATAACATATAAGCCCAACTTCTGTCATGTGTAGCGCTGGAAGAAATGCTTGTCTATCTATAGGATGATGATCGCTCTCCTCTTTGACGATGGAGATGATCCAATGCTGATCATGAAATCAAATATTCAGTGCTCTAGAGTCTACTCATAAGTGAGAAGCGTGGCATCCACTTTCTGATTTGATACGGAACTTGGAAACAGCTCAAACAAAAGCTTAGTAAATGCTTCAAATTTCATAGATGTTTTGTCATAGATGATTGATATGATTTGATACGGAACTTGGAGATGTTTGTTTACTCACCTTCAAAAACCTCTTTGAGCTTATCTCTTGCATTTTGCCAAGGATGTATGTTTCCAAAACTCTCTTGAAAAATGTTGTTTAAAGCTTTACATTTAACAATTAGACTATGTTTTGTTTATCTCACATCTATTGGACTTCATTGTTGCCCATTTTGGCCTTGTTTTGGCAATTGCATGTGTTCAATGTAGTTTTGAAAAAGTTAACCTTAAAAGAAGTGCCTAAACTATTGAAGGATGGCTACATTAGATGATAGGTACTTTGAGTCTCTTTCATATATGCTATCCATAATTCATGCAAATTTGGGCACGAGGCCAAGTTATTCTTAGGGCTAGTAACATTGAGAGTTCAACAATGAATTATATAAGGAATGTTGTAATCTCAATGAGGATTCTCAAATGCATTTAGTAGTCGTTTATCTACATCAACTAACAATCTTGGATTTGGACTTCATTCATGCAAATTAGGTCTAACTGCACAAAACCTAAACAATGTGTATACAGACTTATAAGGTATATTTAGAATGTGTATAAAATTGATTTTAAGTGTTATGAAGTTGATGCTATATCTTCTAACAAGGTTTTTTAGAATTTAAAGCGAAAGAATTGTTGAATTTATGGTTGTTGTGTGGAGAATTGTATGCCCATAGGCGTAGACCTGGAGTACAACATTGCATTGATCCTCTTCATTTGAATGGTGGTGGAGTTGCTCATATGGTTGTGTGCTACTCTATGAGCCTTATTGTGGCCCAACCTTGCTGTTAAGATAAATTTGATTACTTTCATTTTAGATTATGTTTTGTGGATTGCCACAAAACAAAAATCATTCCTTGTGAAAAATAAGTAACAAGTCACGCTTCCATTTTGATAGTTGCCCTAGGATACAAATAAATAAGTTGTGGTATGAACTGATTGAAGTACATATAACATGATGACCAAAAAAAAGAGAAATGACATGGAGACCCATTTTTTTTAATTTTTAAATTTTTTTAAAAGAAATATCCAAATTTAAAATGCTTCAAATTAATGTGTGTAATGTTAAAAAAAAGTTGTATTTTGCAAGAAAATTAATCAAGCTACTAAATTTTGATAGATTTTGATTTATAACTGCAAATTAGCTTATATGAAATAATAATACTATTCAAAATAAAATCATTAGATACACAACCACTAGAATAACTAAAAACAAATAAAATTTTTATTTAAAACAAAAGTTTTAGGTTTTTTTTTTGAAATTGTAAAAGTTTTTTAAATTATAATTCTTGTATCAAAAAATATTTTTTTAAAATTATGACAAAAATTTTAATTAGTATTTTTTAAAGTTCTAATGTTTTTAAAATCTTTACTTATATTTCAAATACCTATGTAAGTTCATCGAATATTTAAACATTAAATAAATGCAAATGAAATTATTTTACAATAATAAAGATTACATGATTTGTGAAAATATTTAAATCACCCTGAAAAGAATCTTTCCATTTCTTTGAATCCCTAACAGTATTTTTTTTACAAGAATTATTATAAAAACACATCAAAATTTAGAATATTATAAACTTGACAATTCGTTACAATTTTAGTTTTGCTAATGATTATCAATGTTAAAAATTTTAAAATATTTGAAATTCTTATTTTAAATCCTTAAAAAACAAATTTAAGAACATTAAATTAATAAAAAATATTTCAAAACAAAATACGTCAAAAAATATAAACACAATTATTTTTTGAAATAAAAGAGAATTTCTTATTCCCAAAAATCATCGAGGTCATTTACATTTTTTTTCTTTTCTTGAGTAGCCACTGTAGTTTCAAGTGGCACCGCTTCTACAGTTTCCTTGACTACAGTAACCACATTATAATCTTGAACCAAGACATTAACAAATTCTCCTGTATCGCTTACTTTTCCGCTAGCAGGAGGCTGGGGTTCCTTGGACAAGGGAATTACTGAGTCTTCGCTATCTAAACTCTTTTCCACCTCAGATAGTTCATCTGACAACAATGAAAGAGATTTCATTCTCATTTTTACAAAAATCAACTAAATTAGAATCTAAATCTACTACAACAACATGTCTACCTTTCTAAATAGCACATGCGCTCATAGTGCCGCTACCGCTAAATAAATCCAAAACCCAGTCAGCTGGGTGAGAAAAAATATCAATTAAATGATTAATTAATTATTGTGGCTTTTGGTAGGGACAAGCCACAAAACCCATCATTGGATTCTTCAGTTTCTTGGTCACGGTTGAATACTGGAACAAGTTTGCAAAACTTGTTGAGGAACTTGAGGCTTCGTTCATTCGCGTGTCTTCCTGCAACAACATAGTGATGACTTTCGAAAGAGTCAATTCTGGATGAGTCATGATGATCATCACCCAGCTGTCATAAGAACTTGGCAAGCTTGTAAGCAGTTGTATTACTACATCTTGATCATCTATGACAGATCCGACAGCGGCCATTTGTCTTAGCAGATTCTTGAATTGATTAATGTGATTCTATAGGGAATCACCATTCGTCATCTTGAGGGAGTAGAATTTTTTCCTGAGATGTAGCTGGGAAGCTATATCTCACACTTCGTATAGGGTGCTCAAGATGTCCCAGACTTTTTTCGATGTCTGAGTCTCGGATACATGGCCGATTTGTGTATCCGTGATATTGAGGATGATCAACGCGAAAGCTTTTCCATCCTTCAGCTTCCATCTGGCGATTGCTGCGTCGTCTACTTCGGGTTTCCCTTCTGCACCTATAACCACGTCATACAATTCTTTTGCCATTAGTACAATTTTCATCTTAAATTTTCACAAATGGTAATTGGCTCCATCAAGCTTGTCCATGAGAGTACTACCTTTCCCTTGGGAATCCATGTGGAAGAATTAGTCTAGGTAATAGACGAAACTATCAGTGACCTAAGTATGAAAATCTGATACCAAAGGAAATACAAAACAAGAAGACAATTACTCTATCGGCTGGTAGAGTCTTGTACTGTGGAAGCTAATCAAGCTATGAAAATAGCTCTAATACCATGTTGGGAGAGAGGGAGCAAGAATAAATGACGAACAAAATACAAACGAGAAACGAAACTCGAACAAGAAGCGAACAAGAAATGAAACTCGAACAAAAAATGTTCGTGCACACCGGAAATGAGTTTAAATGACTCTCTCCCTAAGCATGAATACACCTATTAGAATGAGCAAAAACTTTAGTGATAGAAATCACAATCATTCTAGATTACGTAGCCAAACTTTGAATGGCTGAAGCACTAGATGAATAATTTGTCGCGAATAGCAAGACAAATTATCTGTCGCGAATGATTTGTGAAGAGCTAGACTGTCTTGACTGATAATTAGTCGCGAATGATTCGCAAAAGACAAGACTAAAAGTTAATCATCTATTACTAGAAATAGAAACTAGAAAGATCAGACAGAATAAAGAATAAGCATAGCAATATTAACACGGATCTATATGCAGAACAATGAACTGTATCAAATTAAGTGTATCAGGTATACAAGTTAAAAATAATGCGGCAGAGCACAAGACAATAGCGGACGAAACCGCGTGCCCTACAATGCTTATTTCTATCTGTAATGAGGAATCAAACCTCCTTCATCAAAATTGCATAACTTCAGCATTACTGAATACACGAATGGTATCCAATATATATATATACATAATATTACAGGTGTGCAGACGTGAAAGTACACAGTGGTCTGTTAGGAGATCGTGGGTGGCTGCTGTTATTGTTCTTTGTTAGCGCAACTGCATGGGGTGAGCGTGAAAAGGGTGTGACATCAGGTGAACGTTGGTGATCATACGAAAGTGCGTCACTCTTACAAATGGCCTTAGGGTAAGCTTTACAGAGTGCCTTAGCCTTTAGGACACTTTGTCATTCAATAAGGTAGTGTCCCCTTTTGCCTCTTACAAAGTGTCGCAAATCAGTCGCGATTCATTCGTCCTTTATTCGTTTGTGCGAATTTGCGTTTAAAAATGCAGACTGCGTGACAACGTTAGTAAATATGCAGCATGAATGGAGGCAGATTAAAATTGGGATTTAGGAGAGTAGGAGAAAAAAATCCAACAAGACTTTCAGTCTAGTCATCAAACATTCGTCGATCCGAACGCTCCTGTCTTATGCTACAGCTGCCAACCTCGAAGTGCATCAACTTGATGTACGAATAGATTATCTGAATGGAGTTATACAAGAAGATATCTACATGATCCAGTCCGAAGGATACGTTCTGAAAGTATGAAGAATCATGTTTGTAAACTCCACAAAGCACTATACGGCTTAAAACAGTCTGCCATAGCTTGGTTTCAAAGGATCAACACATTCCTCATTGAACAAGGATTTAAACCAAACACTGCTGATTGCAACGTCTATTCCAAGTCAGTGCGGCAATCCTTCATTATCATCACCTTATACGTGGATGATACGTTGCCCTTCAGCAACAATACCAATATGGTCAAGAATTCGAAGCATATGTTATTTTCAGAGTTCGACATGACTGATCTGGACAAAGCTCACTTTTGTCTGAGAATTCAGATCCACAAAGATAGAACGAGACGACTAATTTACATCCCTCAACAAAGGTATCTTCATAACGTTCTTAACAGATACAATCTAATGAATTGTAAATTAGGTCACTCACCGATGGATCCAGGCCTACACTTGTCGAAGGACCAATGTCCCCAGACCAAGCAAGAAGATGAGCAGATGAGAGAGTATCCTTATCGATCGATACTTGGATCTCTCATCTACACAATGGTCTGTACAAGGCCAAATATCTCTTTTGCAATAAGCTCACTCAGCCATAAATGGCTAATCCTGGCATCACCCATTGGAAGGCTCTCATAAGAGTCATGAGATATATTCGAGCTACAATGGACCAGTGCATCTGCTATGGAGATGCGAACAACGACAATCTTTATCAGCTCAGTGGATATTCTGATGCAAGTTGGGGAGGAGATGTAGACAATCGTAAGTCCACATCTGGATTTACATTCTTCTTCAACGGCGGTCCTATTTCATGGAACAGTCGTAAGCAAACCTCTATCGCACTTTCCTCTACAGATTCCGAATACATTACTGCTTCTCAGTCTATCAAGGAAGTATTTTGGTTTAGAAAAATATTGTCAGATGTTAATCAGCATCAATACAGCCCTACAATTTTATTCTGTGATAATTAGAGTGCTATTGCTTTATCGGCCAACCCTAGATTTCACTCTAGGAGTAAGCACATTGAAATCAGGTATCACTACATCAGAGGCAAGGTTCTCAACAAGGAGGTAAGCTTAAGGTACTACAGAACGCAAGACATGATTGCAGACATATTCACAAAAACATCAGTGGTAATGCACACAACAAATTTTGTGCATTGCTTAGTCTGAAGATCAAGGCATTCATGGATCCAAATTAAGGGGGTGTGTTGGATTTATATCCTCTACTCTCTTAAATCCCATTTTTTATCTGCCTCCATTCATGCTGCATATTTACTCACATTGTCGCACAGTCTGCATATTTACATGTAAATTCTCACAGGCGAAGACAAGGTCAAAAACGCGACATTGTATTTTTTACACGTGATTTGTGACAGGCGAAAAAGGCGACACTGCCTTACAAAATGCTGAAGGCACCTTGTAAATTAATCATAAGGCATTTCGTCAAAGTGTCGCATTTTTCGCATCTTCACCAACGTTCATTTCAACGAAGGCTGACGTCGCAGCCTCTTCACGCTCACCCCATGCAACTGCGCTAACAGACTTGACAAAGATTGCAGCCACCCACGATCTACTACAGACAACACATCCACTTTGTACTTTCTTCATATGCACACTTGTAACATTGTGTATATATATTGAATACTATTTGCGTATTTAGTCGGATCATTGATTAAGAGATTGAAGATCAAGTGTGTGAAAATTTAGCATCAAAAGCTTATCAAAGATAGACGCAGTAGATGCCTTGTGAATTGATTCTTTATTTGTCAGTAAGGTTTCATTCCTTTATAGATTGAATTAGCTTTGTAGATCACGCGGTTTCGCCCGCTATTGTCTTGTGCTTTACCGCATTATTGACATGTATATCTGATATACTTAATCTGATAATAGCTCTTTGTTTTGTGTTTAGATCTGTGTCAATATTGCTATGCTTGTTTTCATTCTGTCTGACTTTTCCAGTTGCTCGATTTGGTAATCAGTCTCTCTCTTCGCGAATCATTCGTGACTAATTATAAGTCGAGCTCAGTCTCTCTTTCTTCGCGAATCATTCACGACAAATAATTTGTCTAGCTGTTCGCGAAAGGTTACTCTTCTGGTGTTCAATTACCATTTGGCTACGTAATCAGAATGGCCATGATTTCTATCACTAATGCCCTGTTAATCTCTGATAGGCATAGTCATACTTAGGGAAAGATTCATATATCTCATTCTGCTGCGCACAAACACTTTCCATTCGAGTTCATTTTCTTGTTCGTGTTTCGTTTCTTTTCGTGTTCGTTTTTCGTTTCTTTTCGTGTTCGTTTTTCCTTTTTCATTTTAGAACTATTTTTCGATTCTCACACATGACACACCCTCTTTCTCCAACATGGTATCAGAGCTTGTTTTCGTAGTCTGATAAGCTTCCACAATACAAGACTCTACTAGCTGATAGAGTAATTGTCTTCTTGTTCTGTATTTTCTGTATCAGATTTTCATACTTAAGTCATTGATAGTTTTTCCTATCACTTAGACTTATTCTTCCACATGGATTTCCAAGGGAAAGCGAGTCCTATCATGGACAAGCTTGATGGAGCCAATTACCATATGTGGAAATATAAGATGAAAACTATACTGATGGCTAAAGAATTATATGACGTTGTTACATGTGCAAAAGAGAAACCCGAAGCAGACGACGCAACAATCGTCAGATGGAAGCTGAAGGATGGAAAGGCTTTTACGCTGATCATCCTCAACATCATGGATACCCAGATCGGCCATGTATCTGAGGCTCAGACATCAGAAAAAGTCTGGGACATCTTGAGCACACTATACAAAGTGCGAGATATAGCTTCCAAGCTACATCTCAAGAAGAAATTCTACTCCCTCAAGATGGCGAATGGTGATTCTCTGCAGAATCACAATAATCAATTCAAGAACTTACTAAAGCAAATGGCCACTGTCGGATCTGTCATAGACGATCAAGATGCAGTTATGCAACTACTTACAAGCTTGCCAAGCTCATATGACAGCTGGGTGATGATCATCATGACTCATCCAAAATTGACTCTTTTGAGAGTCATTACTATGTTGTTGCAGGAAGACACACGGAGGAACGAAGCCTCAAGTTCCTCAACTGATTCTCACGTCTTATACACCAACAAGAGCACGACTAAGCAAAAGAAGGAGAAAGACCTGAAGCAATCAAAGCCAGACCAGAAACCAGCACAACACAAAGAACAGTTGAATCCGTAGACAAAGAAGAAGTTGTTCTGCAGATACTGCAAGCGAAAAGACCACAAAATTCAATATTGTCGGATACTGCAAGCGAAGAACAATAGCAAGGGACAGTCGAATCAAGTGGCAAATGCAGCTGTAGAAGCTCCACATCCTATTCAAGAAGCAGATCATGATGCTTTCATGACCAACCATCAAGAAGCATCTAGTGGCAGTTCTTGGTTCTTGGATTCCGGACCCCCTCAACACATGACTAGCCTTATTGGCTATTTCGAGTCCTATACATCTTACAGTACCCAGAAATATGTTCACCTTGGTGACAATAGTGTAAGTTGTGATGTTCATTTCAATTAGAAGAACTCCTATGATCTTGCGCCCATTCATGTCATGAAAGGGGACATCCCCCAAGATGACTATGTTGAAGTGTTTCCAGATTTGGTATCACCATCTAATGTTGAAGAGGAGGGACTGCCATCATCCTCTAATGGACAGCCCACTGGTTCTTCAAGCGAACAACTCATAATTCATCAAGAGAAGCAGATTTATGAAGAGGAACGGCCTGTTGAAAACTTTGGATAGCATAGTCCAATTTCAGAGCACTTTGGATAGCAAAGTGTTGACAGTTCAGATCATTTTCGACAGCAAAGCGTTGATCGAAGTAAGGCTGTTGGACAGCCTAAACCAGTACCTAAATGGCTGTTGCAGACTTTGCAAGATAGCAAAGTGAACCGCTTCTATGAAGGGAAGACTCGTGCCTCATCTAAATCCGTAGAATTTGCTGATTTTTTCTATTTTGCTCTTACATCTGTTGAGGATAGTGCAATAGAACCTATTTTTTATGAGCAGGCCAGAGGAGTAAAATGTTGGGAGGACGCGATGAAAGAGGAGTATGACTCACTCATAAAGAACCAAACATGGGCTCTTGTTGATCTTCCACATGGAAAGAAAACAATTGTTTGTAAATGGGTTTATAAGATCAAGTACAAGTCCGATGGTACTGTTGAAAGGTACAAGACAAGACTTGTTGCCAAAGGTTATGGGCAAAAGGAGGGCATTGATTATGAGGAAACTTTTGCACCTACTGCACGAATAATTACCATAAAGATAGTCACTGCTTTGGCTGCCCATCATGGTTGGCGTATGCACCAACTTGACATAAAGACAACCTTCCTAAATGATGATCTTAATGAGGAAGTTTACCTTCAGCAACCTGCTGGTTTTTTGGTTGCAGGTCAAGAAGACAAAGTGTGTCTTCTCAAGAAGACTCTCTATGGACTAAAACAAGCTCCAAGGATGTGGTATCAAAAGATACACACATACTTTTGTAATCGTGAGTTTTCTAACAGTCCTAGTGAATCTACACTTTATGTCATGCATACATCTGAGTTTATCATCATCATTTTGTTATATGTTGATGATATTATCATTACGGGTAGTAATGAACAATATATTGCAGTCTTAAAATCTGATCTTGCTTCAGTTTATGATACATCAGATTTAGGCCAATTGCATATCTACCTTGCTCTTGAGTTTTTGCAAGGAAAGGCTGGAATTTTCATTACCCAACAACGGTACATTAAGCAGATTTTGAAGCGTTTCAAAATGAAAGATTGCAAGCCGGTTGCTACACCAATTGAGATGGGCCTGAAGTTAAGTAATCAAAGTGGTGGTGAACCATTTGATACTACACTATATTGTCAAACGGTTGGAAGTCTCATTTACTTATGCAACTCAAGACCGGACATATCTTATAGTGTTTCCCTCATGAGTCAATTCATGCATGCTCCGTTGAGATCACATTGGAAAGCATTGAAGAGGATCCTTCGATATCTTCAAAGAAGTAAAACACTTGGTTTGTTTTATCCTTCTAGTGATGATACATGTTTGGCTGGTTTTTGTGATTCGATGTTGACATCTTCTGGGATTTAGAAATTGTTTACTAGTCCTTCCTTGTTTCTTGTTTACAAGATTCTTGTTTACAAGAACTGTTTTCTGCTTGTTTAGAGACTTGTAGGCATTTCTTGAATGTTAGCTTCTTAGTTCAATGCCAAAACCAGGCAGAAGGGACTGATATCGATGTAGTAAATATCCTGCCTGTCAGAGGACAATCCAGGGAAGTGACTCTTGAACCAATGCACATGCATAAACAACCACTCATACATGCCAAAACATTCAACCATAAAATCAGTGTGCAGATCCATTGAACAAACAATGAAATTTTACTTCTACTTTGCTGCAAAATGAACTAAAATCAGATCCTACACTACTTTACTTGCATAAATTGACAAAACAAAAAACAAAAACTAATCTACAGCATGTTAGAAGTCCAAGAATCAAGAAACTAACCAGCCTTTTGATTCTTGGACATCCCAAGAACATCAAGAACTAGAATGTTAGAGAATATGCAAGATTTATGCCACATTTCTAGCCTATTTAGTTTACTTGAATGTTGGCTCCTACATTAATCCACAAGAAAACATGAAATCTAATCCACAACTAGGAAAGCAAGAAAACTAATCCACTCTAAATCCACAACCACACACAATATGAATGGAAGGGCATGATCATAGGGACATCGCTCAAGAAAACCATCATGATCAAGGAGCTTAGGGTAGCATCAAACTCATGGGAAATCTTCTTATTAAGCACGAAGTAGATACAATGCAAAAAGCTCATCTTCACAAAGAGGGAGTCTCTTAAATAAGCAAGAGAGCTCGTTAGGTGGCATCCTAGTGAAATTTCCACATTTCACAAATTACAAGCGGAATATTGCTCTCCACTAGAGGTCACCATCAAAAGGTGGCTCACTCTACTTTCTTTAAGAGGGGTCTACTTTCTTGATTCTTGGACACCCCAAGAACATCAAAAACTGGAATGTCAAGAATATGCAAGATTTACATCACAAATCCAACCTATTTAGTTTACTAATCCACAAGGAAATAAGAAATCTCCACAACTACACACAAAGGGAATGAAAGGGCAAGATCATAAATGCATCACTCAAGAAACAAGAATGATCAAGGAGCTCAAGAACGCATCAAAAACTCATGGAAGATCTTCTCATTTCAACATGGAGTAGATACATTTACAAAAGCTTCTCTTCTACAAAGAGGGAGTATCTTAAATTATAAGTGACTAATTATAAGTCGAGCTCAGTCTCTCTTTCTTCGCGAATCATTCACGACAAATAATTTGTCTAGCTGTTCGCGAAAGGTTACTCTTCTGGTGTTCAATTAACATTTGGCTACGTAATCAGAATGGCCGTGATTTCTATCACTAATGCCCTGTTAATCTCTGATAGGCATAGTCATACTTAGGGAAAGATTCATATATCTCATTCTGCTGCGCACAAACACTTTCCATTCGAGTTCATTTTCTTGTTCGTGTTTCGTTTCTTTTCGTGTTCGTTTTTCGTTTCTTTTCGTGTTCGTTTTTCCTTTTTCATTTTAGAACTATTTTTTGATTCTCACACATGACACACCCTCTTTCTCCAACATGGTATCAGAGCTTGTTTTCGTAGTCTGATAAGCTTCCACAATACAAGACTCTACTAGCTGATAGAGTAATTGTCTTCTTGTTCTGTATTTTCTGTATCAGATTTTCATACTTAAGTCATTGATAGTTTTTCCTATCACTTAGACTTATTCTTCCACATGGATTTCCAAGGGAAAGCGAGTCCTATCATGGACAAGCTTGATGGAGCCAATTACCATATGTGGAAATATAAGATGAAAACTATACTGATGGCTAAAGAATTATATGACGTTGTTACATGTGCAAAAGAGAAACCCGAAGCAGACGACGCAACAATCGTCAGATGGAAGCTGAAGGATGGAAAGGCTTTTACGCTGATCATCCTCAATATCATGGATACCCAGATCGGCCATGTATCTGAGGCTCAGACATCAGAAAAAGTCTGGGACATCTTGAGCACACTATACAAAGTGCGAGATATAGCTTCCAAGCTACATCTCAAGAAGAAATTCTACTCCCTCAAGATGGCGAATGGTGATTCTCTGCAGAATCACAATAATCAATTCAAGAACTTACTAAAGCAAATGGCCACTGTCGGATCTGTCATAGACGATCAAGATGCAGTTATGCAACTACTTACAAGCTTGCCAAGCTCATATGACAGCTGGGTGATGATCATCATTACTCATCCAAAATTGACTCTTTTGAGAGTCATTACTATGTTGTTGCAGGAAGACACACGGAGGAACGAAGCCTCAAGTTCCTCAACTGATTCTCACGCCTTATACACCAACAAGAGCACGACTAAGCAAAAGAAAAAGAAAGACCTGAAGCAATCAAAGCCAGACCAGAAACCAGCACAACACAAAGAACAGTTGAATCCGTTGACAAAGAAGAAGTTGTTCTGCAGATACTGCAAGCGAAAAGACCACAAAATTCAATACTGTCGGATACTGCAAGCGAAGAACAATAGCAAGGGACAGTCGAATCAAGTGGCAAATGCAGCTGTAGAAGCTCCACATCCTATTCAAGAAGCAGATCATGATGCTTTCATGACCAACCATCAAGAAGCATCCGGTGGCAGTTCTTGGTTCTTGGATTCCGGACCCCCTCAACACATGACTAGCCTTATTGGCTATTTCGAGTCCTATACATCTTACAGTACCCAGAAATATGTTCACCTTGGTGACAATAGTGTAAGTTGTGATGTTCATTTCAATTAGAAGAACTCCTATGATCTTGCGCCCATTCATGTCATGAAAGGGGACATCCCCCAAGATGACTATGTTGAAGTGTTTCCAGATTTGGTATCACCATCTAATGTTGAAGAGGAGAGACTGCCATCATCCTCTAATGGACAGCCCACTGGTTCTTCAAGCGAACAACTCATAATTCATCAAGAGAAGCAGATTTATGAAGAGGAACGGCCTGTTGAAAACTTTGGATAGCATAGTCCAATTTCAGAGCACTTTGGATAGCAAAGTGTTGACAGTTCAGATCATTTTTGACAGCAAAGCGTTGATCGAAGTAAGGCTGTTGGACAGCCTAAACCAGTACCTAAATGGCTGTTGCAGACTTTGCAAGATAGCAAAGTGAACCGCTTCTATGAAGGGAAGACTCGTGCCTCATCTAAATCCGTAGAATTTGCTGATTTTTTTTATTTTGCTCTTACATCTGTTGAGGATAGTGCAATAGAACCTATTTTTTATGAGCAGGCCAGAGGAGTAAAATGTTGGGAGGACGCGATGAAAGAGGAGTATGACTCACTCATAAAGAACCAAACATGGGCTCTTGTTGATCTTCCACATGGAAAGAAAACAATTGTTTGTAAATGGGTTTATAAGATCAAGTACAAGTCCGATGGTACTGTTGAAAGGTACAAGACAAGACTTGTTGCCAAAGGTTATGGGCAAAAGGAGGGCATTGATTATGAGGAAACTTTTGCACCTACTGCACGAATAACTACCATAAAGATAGTCACTGCTTTGGTTGCCCATCATGGTTGGCGTATGCACCAACTTGACATAAAGACAACCTTCCTAAATGATGATCTTAATGAGGAAGTTTACCTTCAGCAACCTGCTGGTTTTTTGGTTGCAGGTCAAGAAGACAAAGTGTGTCTTCTCAAGAAGACTCTCTATGGACTAAAACAAGCCCCAAGGATGTGGTATCAAAAGATACACACATACTTTTGTAATCGTGAGTTTTCTAACAGTCCTAGTGAATCTACGCTTTATGTCATGCATACATCTGAGTTTATCATCATCATTTTGTTATATGTTGATGATATTATCATTACGGGTAGTAATGAACAATATATTGCAGTCTTAAAATCTGATCTTGCTTCAGTTTATGATACATCAGATTTAGGCCAATTGCATATCTACCTTGCTCTTGAGTTTTTGCAAGGAAAGGCTGGAATTTTCATTACCCAACAACGGTACATTAAGCAAATTTTGAAGCGTTTCAAAATGAAAGATTGCAAGCCGGTTGCTACACCAATTGAGATGGGCCTGAAGTTAAGTAATCAAAGTGGTGGTGAACCATTTGATACTACACTATATTGTCAAACGGTTGGAAGTCTCATTTACTTATGCAACTCAAGACCGGACATATCTTATAGTGTTTCCCTCATGAGTCAATTCATGCATGCTCCGTTGAGATCACATTGGAAAGCATTGAAGAGGATCCTTCGATATCTTCAAAGAAGTAAAACACTTGGTTTGTTTTATCTTTCTAGTGATGATACATGTTTGGCTGGTTTTTGTGATTCGATGTTGACATCTTCTGGGATTTAGAAATTGTTTACTAGTCCTTCCTTGTTTCTTGTTTACAAGATTCTTGTTTACAAGAACTGTTTTCTGCTTGTTTAGAGGCTTGTAGGCATTTCTTGAATGTTAGCTTCTTAGTTCAATGTCAAAACCAGGCAGAAGGGACTGATATCGATGTAGTAAATATCCTGCCTGTCAGAGGACAATCCAGGGAAGTGACTCTTGAACCAATGCACATGCATAAACAACCACTCATACATGCCAAAACATTCAACCATAAAATCAGTGTGCAGATCCATTGAACAAACAATGAAATTTTACTTCTACTTTGCTGCAAAATGAACTAAAATCAGATCCTACACTACTTTACTTGCATAAATTGACAAAACAAAAAACAAAAACTAATCTACAGCATGTTAGAAGTCCAAGAATCAAGAAACTAACCAGCCTTTTGATTCTTGGACATCCCAAGAACATCAAGAACTAGAATGTTAGAGAATATGCAAGATTTATGCCACATTTCTAGCCTATTTAGTTTACTTGAATGTTGGCTCCTACATTAATCCACAAGAAAACATGAAATCTAATCCACAACTAGGAAAGCAAGAAAACTAATCCACTCTAAATCCACAACCACACACAATATGAATGGAAGGGCATGATCATAGGGACATCGCTCAAGAAAACCATCATGATCAAGGAGCTTAGGGTAGCATCAAACTCATGGGAAATCTTCTTATTAAGCATGAAGTAGATACAATGCAAAAAGCTCATCTTCACAAAGAGGGAGTCTCTTAAATAAGCAAGAGAGCTCGTTAGGTGGCATCCTAGTGAAATTTCCACATTTCACAAATTACAAGCGGAATATTGCTCTCCACTAGAGGTCACCATCAAAAGGTGGCTCACTCTACTTTCTTTAAGAGGGGTCTACTTTCTTGATTCTTGGACACCCCAAGAACATCAAAAACTGGAATGTCAAGAATATGCAAGATTTACATCACAAATCCAGCCTATTTAGTTTACTAATCCACAAGGAAATAAGAAATCTCCACAACTACACACAAAGGGAATGAAAGGGCAAGATCATAAATGCATCACTCAAGAAACAATAATGATCAAGGAGCTCAAGAACGCATCAAAAACTCATGGAAGATCTTCTCATTTCAACATGGAGTAGATACATTTACAAAAGCTTCTCTTCTTTCGGGATTCACCATGAGGCTTACACAGTTATGGCTTGTTATTACCAACTAGCATTTCTCGGCTCTCATACTTGGCTCTCATTCTTCGTTCGTCTCGTCTTCTCAGAGACCTCCTCGGTCTAAAGTGAGAGGTGCTCTTGAGTTGCTCTGTCCGAGTATCTTGGGGATTCGTCAGAATCATCCAACACTCGGATTGGGGTGGAGATCAAGACACTAGACGCTCTACTAGTGGTCATTGCTTTTTCATTGGGAATTCTGCAGTTTCTTGGTTAAGCAAGAAGCAACCCCTTGTTGCTACATCCTCAAGTGGGCCAGAATATAGAGCAATGTTTTCAGCCACTACGGAGTGTACATGGTTGAGACAATTACTTGTCGATATGAAGCATGGCCAGCCCTCAGCTACTCTCCTATTTACGAATAGTCAAAATGCTATTGCCATTGCATGGAATTCAGTATTTCATGCAAGAACAAAGCATATCAAGATCCACTATCACTTTGTTTGGGAGAAGCTTCATAATGGTGACATCACGCTTGAATATTGTCCCACGGAGGATAATATTGCAGATGTGTTCACTAAGGCATTGCCTAGAGTTCGATTTAAAGCTCTTTGTGAAGCTTTAAATTTAAAGCAACATGCTGATTTTCTTACTTAGTGAATACATGTCATTTCTACATGTCATTTTCATTTAAGGAAGGTGTTAGAATAATAAATGTAAATGATGTAGAAGCCATAGGTTACTATGACCCAAAAGGTCGAGATCTGTGTAACCATGGTCATTTACATTTTAGGCCCAAGTTAGTATGAAACTAACTTGTAGGAACTTGTGGGTCCACTAGGGGCCTATACATGTGAATTAAGTACCTAACTTGTTATTTGGGGTACTTAATTATTTTATGTAACTTATGGTAGCTAGATAGCCATTAGTCAAGTTATTGGACATCCAAAAGTCATGAAGGTAGATAGCCATCTTGGACTACTTATATGTAGCCATTCATTTGTATGAGACACACTTTTGTTAAGCAATGTGTTGTTCATATTGGCTGTCCACAAGTTTTTACAAGAGGGTCATCTAACCATCTCTCTCTTCTCTTTGAGAATACTTTGTGTTAATGAATAGTCTTGATTGTGGATTCCTACAATTCCAAGTAAAAAAACATACTCAATCCATAATTGCTCAATATTTCTGAACTGCGACATGAAACCAAAGAGCTTTCTCTTGAGATACAAAGTTTCGGTCATGATTACCTGATTGGGTTCAATAATTGAACTCACTTCTTTCCTTCTCCTCTTCTTGTCTCTGGACATCTGCCTTTGAATACGCGCTTTCATGGACAAAAAGATCAATAAAACGATCGTCAATATTTTCTGAATCGAATTCTAATAATATTGACATCGTCTGTACCTCATGATCCTTAATTGTTGGTTTGGCATCGTCTCAGTATCAAATTTATAGTCTGCTCCTGCAGTTAGGTGAGTTGCACTTGTCTCAACAGCATCGTCGAACACGTGATTAACAGTCCGGGTGATTGTTCTAGTCATAAGTCCTGCTTCGGCTTCATTCAATAAATCTAGATGGGCAGCCAGATGGCTCAATTGGGCTCTCCACAGTCTAACGTTATGAGAATTTTGTAACGTTTTCAAAAACATTTGATACGAAATCGTGGCAAAATCAACTGGCTCTCCATTATATGAGAGACAGATATAGTAGCGTTTTTGTCAACACCAAATATGATGTCACACATCCACTTGACAAACCCTACACAAGCAAGATTCCTTAAGTAGCTAACATTGTAGCCTTTTGTCTCTTGATAAATGGAATCCTCGCCTTCTGACAGGTCAAACCACTCGTCTAACAGCACATAATCCGTTATGTTCTTTGCTTTCTTCGTTGAACCCCTAATTGGTAGCCAAAAGAATTCTGCATAATCTTCTTTGTTAAGCTCAAGGATTCGATGGTGCACTGCAAAGCGGCACACATTTCCTCTCATTTTCATGCTATCTGCCATCTCATTGTAGACATCAATTAGCAAGAGCGAGTTATCCCTATATTTGATTGTAGTAGGCTTAAACAGTTCCGCTCCTACTCTGCACTCTTCATACGGAATTTCTGACCTAGCCTTCCATACTCGATTGTATGCCATTTCTCTATAGAATGGAGACGAAAGATGCACGACGCTATAGTAAAATTAGAAAATTAGAAAATCGCTCGCGAAATGCGCTATGGCGATAGTAGCTAGAACGAGAATGAAAAGTGACTGAAATGACAAGTAAAGGAGGTGTAAATCTCTCTTAATTTGAGTGACGTCAGCCTAGGACAATGAATATTCCCGTTATAATAACCACCAGTATAATTAATATTAGGCCTACCCCAACCGTTAACTGCAAAAATGTGAAGGATTGATTTTTTTCAAAGGGTCTAAAAAATCAAGGATCTAAATTTTTTTGGGCGTATCGAATCAAATCGGGTCGAATTTTTTTTTTCGATACATTAATTCAGTACTTATGAATCTTAAAGACATGTTTTCGACCTTAACAAATAAATCATAAAACAAAATTCGAATTGCATACGACTTATAAAACCTCTCCTCCCCCTCAAATAAGGAAACATCCTCATTGACTGAGAAGATAAAAATTAAATAGGAAAAATAAAATAAATAATACTAACAAAAATAAAATAAAAAATAAATAATGTTTATTAGAAAAACATAGATAAAAAAATTGCTTACACAAAACCAAGAGTTTATTTGAAAATCATTCATCATGGTTGGTGATATTTCTTAATATGAGAGCCATTCACTCTTGTATCAAGAAAATTTCATCATATTGTTCTTTTCTCTTTTTCTGCACCAATATTGTTTCTTGCAAAGCACATAATCGATCTTCCTCCAATCGAGAGATCCGATGCAGTCTTTCATCAATAATGTCATGTGATTCTCCACGATCTACATGTTATGTCGGAATTTCAAATTCAATTGAAAGTATTGGATACATTCCATAAACTAGATAATATGAAGTCTTTTTAGTCATAATTTTTTCTGTATTCCGATACGCCCATAGAACTGCATGTATTTTTGTATCCCAATCAGTGGAATGTTGATCTATGATTTTGTTTAATATTTTGCATAAAATACCATTTGCTCATCTGTTAATCCATTCGCCTTCAGATTATATGGCGTTGTCCTTCTATGAATGATCATGAAATATTTCAGTAACTCTGCAATAGTGTTGTTAATAAAATGAGTTTCTCTATCACTGACAAGTTCCAAAGGACAACCATATCTTGTAATGATATTGACGAAAAGAAAATTGGCAACTATCTTTGCATCATTTTTCTTTGTAGCCTCGGCTTCCACCATTTATGTGCAATAGTCCGTTGCCATCAGTATGTATCGATTTTTCCTTCGTCATGTGGCTGGCTTAATCGGTCTAACAAAATCGATGCTCCACTTTTCGAATAGAGCTAATGGTAAAACTGGCACCAATGGCCAGTTAGTCGATCTTGTTGGTTTGCCCATCCTTTGACACGAATCACAGTTTATAATAAATCTATGCACATCTATGTACATAGGGCCACCAATATTTTCCATTCATAATTTTTCGAACTGTGTTCTTCAATGCATAGTGTCCTCCAGCTTCTTCTTCGTGAAAAGACTTTACTACTATTTGGATTTCTTCTGGTTCCAAGCACCTTCGAAGTTCATCATCACTTCCAAGTTTGTAAAGTACACCTGATATAATAGTATATGGTGCTACTTTATATTGAGAAACATTCTTCTCTTTTCAAGTCATTCCTTCTGGATATACCAATGTTTGCAAATACTGAATAATATCACCATATATGGATTTTTCGATATTTAACAGTATCGGTTCTTCATCAGGTAGATTATCCAAAATAGGATCTTTGGGTTTAGTAGTTTCCAATCTCGATAAATAATCCGCATTTCCATGAGGTTTGCCAGGTCAGATTTTGACTATATAATCGAATTCTAATAGTAGAATAATCCAACAAGAAATTCGACCCGATAAGTTTGGTTTATTAACCAGATAGTGGTAGAGTAATTCTTTTCGGATGCAGATGATTGTCTACATGCATAATATACATGATAATCTTTTTTTGCATCGGCCCTTCTAGCTCAGAATGCTTCCAATTGCAAAGGAAGAAGTGTCCACATAAACATGGAATTTCTGGGTCCAATCGGGGGGTCGTAAAATTGGAGCAGTTTTCAATTTGATTTTCAGTCCTTAAGACTTCTGACAATCTGCACTCCATTCATAAACAACAACTTTCTTTAATAACTTATTCAATGCAGTTGCCAGAATAGCATAATCTTGTATAGACCTTCGATAATAGCCCAAATGGCCAAGAAAACCTCTTAACTCTCTTAGATTTGTCAAGGGTAAGAGTGCATCAATTACTTTGACCTTGTCTTGATCAACTTGGATACCTTGTTCTAATATTCCATGGCCCAAAAGAATGCCTTCAGTCATCCCAAAATAACATTTCTCGGAATGTAAGGATATATACATTTCTCTGCATCTTTGTAACATTAGTTGGAGCTTCTCCAAATGTTCTTTATGTGAACTGAAAATACAAAAATTATCTATAAATATTTCCAGAAATTTCCTCAAAAAGTCTTGAAATATTATTGTCATCATTATTTGAAACGTAGCAGATGCATTGCAAAGTCCAAATTGGGGATCCTAGGTCATCCAATGTTGACTACTAGTTGTCTTGGTTTCCTCCTTCGTCTTCTCATTGATAATTCTTTTAGTTGTTTTTGATAGAAGACATTGTCTTCTAAAAGTTGTTTAAACATTATGCTCGGTCTCAAATTACCAAGATCCTCAATGATATCATAACTCAATCTTAAGGACAAAGATTTTTCGATCTTTGGTCATGTTGGAACCGTGGCTTTCAAAGGTTCTTCAAAGGTAACCTTTTTCTTTGATTTATTTAACTCCTTGGTAAGAAGTTGTTCTACTTCCTGCATTATATCTGGAGCAAAATATTTCTTATCATTCCTATCATAAATAGGATCGTATTTTATATCTTCGTGCGTGATAGACTTATTGACTTTTTCTTTAGAATTTAGCTTTTTCATTGAAGATTTTTTCTTTTTCTTTGGCGATTTTGTTACAGGTCGAATTTGATTTTGTCGTTTTTGTTTGGTCTTGCTTCTAGTGCTCACTTTCGATACTTCAAAATCAATATCACTTGCCTAATTTGTTTCTTCATCAGAAAGCTCAACTTGCTGAACCACTTCATCTTTGTTTTCATTATCCTTAGTGGCCTCAAGTTTGACATATTTTACCAATAACTTTTTAAATGGTGGCTTAGGACACTTTGAAGTTACATGTCCTTTAGCTTTACAATTTCCACACAAAGGTACATATCCAATCTGTTTCTTTGGTTCAGAACATTCATTAGAATAATGTCCAAGTGTTCCACAATTAAAACATGTAGAAACTGGTCTTGTCCTTTGGACACCATTATTCTGCTGATTGGGTATATATTTCTGTACTGGAATAAACTTGTTCAAAGGAGATTTATATGAAGAAGAGGCTAGTGTAGCAGTAGTTTTCGAATTTGCGGCTTGTACTTCATACACAGCTTCACCAGGATCTACCTCCATTAAATACACAACTTCATTATCAGAATTCTCTTCCTCCTCACTTTTCTCAACATAGGAAACTTGCATCTTTGCTCTACGTTCCGAATGATGGAGACCCTCCTTGTTACACGTCGTACACCATACATTCGATTTGCCTACTATATTTACATATTTTCTTCTATTTTTTGGTTGAAGAATGTGAACTTTTAAATCATCGAATTTCTTTTCGAGTTTCGATACTTCCTTATTCCATAAGTTCTGTTATTTTTGATTGACCTTTTTTGGATCTTCCATTCTTTTCCGATCTTTTGAACATGTCTTATGGCGTTTCGAAGTGCTCCTTGGAGATTCATCTTTACTCAAACTATCAAAATCAGAACTGGAACTTGATGAAATAGTTTTTGATTCAATGTCTAATTCTTGGTCATTTGAAGAATAAATGTATCTTCTATTTTTAGCAAGGTTCTTCTTTGGCCTTTGACTTCTAGACATCCAAGAAGTCTCATAATTCCCTGTAGTAGCTATGACACGTTGTAGACTATCAGTAGGTCCTTGTTTGTAGTATTGATCTATTCTTTTGGGTAGTTTTCTTAGGAACCATTCGATCTTCATGGCCATTGGGTATACTCTAGTCAATTGACCAATTAATTTCTTGACTCTTCGAGTATACTTTCTTAGAGATTCTTTCTCTTTTTGTCGTATTGAATTCAACGGGACTAGAATTCGTGTTGAATAACCAATTTTTCTAAATTGCTTTAGGAATTGGGTTTTTAAATATCCCCAAGTTGTTATCAAATCAGGTTCTGGATAAACCATGTTCTTGCTTCTTTTCTAAAAAGTCCAAGAAATGTCCTCAATTTGTCAACATCTAAAATTTCTCTATTACTCGCAACAATAGATTCAAATTGAGATATAGGGCTGTCTGTGTCTTCTGAGGCCTTCCCTCTAAAATAATAATAGCAGATCTTGGAAGAGGACGATCCTGGAGCAGTCATATCTTCTTTATCTTTGTCGTATCGATCAGAGGGTGGACTGGGTGTTTCTTCTATTTCAGATTCACTTTCTGATGTTAGAGATTCGTTATAATCGAGTCTCCTTCTTCGATCAGTGCTAGTGTCTCGGTTTAATTCTCTTTCCCATTCTTGCGCCTTCGTCTATATTTTTCTCATTTCTCGTCTTTCTCTCCAATATTCATCTTCGTACGATAAAGTACAAGAGAATCGATTTTTATGATCTCAGCATTCAAAGGGCCAAAAAATGTAGTATGGGTCAAAAAATGTTAAAAAATGAATATTTTCAAACGCATTTGACCCAAGGTTGCTCGGATCGGATCGAATCTATTTTCTCAAGAATTTGACAGGAATTGTCTGAAACTCTACCCTATGTCCTAAGTTTGTAATTCGACTGACCGACAATAGATTTGTCATCAGATTCGGGACATACATTACATTTGGTAGCAACTTTGACAGTCCATTCTGAAAATACATTCTAACAGTACCTTTACCTTCAATTTTGTGGGATCTGCTATCTCCAAGGTGAACAAATTTGTTGGTGTTGTAGGCCGAATAATCAATGAACCATTCTCGATGGCTTGTCATATGTTGCGTTGCTCCCGAATCGAGAAACCATTCCTCTGATCATTCGACATCACCATGAAGACTTCTTGCTCTTCATCATCTTTGATCTTCTACTTTGTGTCGGCTGCATGAGCTTGCTGATTCGGCTGCTTCTTCTTCTTGTCGTTGTGGAACTTCAAGATTCGGCAGTCTTGGATTTCATGATTCATCCTCTTGCAGTACCTACAGAAGTGTCTTTTCTGGTTCTGAACAGGTTGTTGATTCTGGGCCTTCTGTGATTGCTTCTGATTGTTGTTGTTATGACAGCTTTTTCTTTTGTTGCTTTGTTATGTTCTTCTTGATGAACAATGTTGTAGTAGCATGATTAAGACTATGGACAATGTTATATCTGAGTGTGTGATTACCATCGTCACTCAGTTTTCATAAGAGGGTAGCAAATCGGTCAATAACGTCATTACAACATCAGAGTCTTCGACTACTGAACCTATTGTTCCCATCTGCTCTAATAGAGTCTTAGATTGATTAATGTGATTTTGAACAGAATCACTCTATGACATTCTGAGTGAGAAGAACTTTCTCCTCAGATGCAGCTTTGAAGTGACATCTCTCACTTCATATAATGTACTCAATATATTCCAAACCTCTTTTGAAGATTGGGCTTGTCAGTGTGGCCAATCTGTGTGTCAGAGATGTTAAGGGTGATCAAGGCAAAAGCCTTGCCATCCCTGAGCTTCCATTTGGAAATGGCTTGCTCATCGACATTGGGAAGTAGTTCGGTCCCAACGACTATTTTCCAAAGCTCCTTGGCCATCAATACCACCCTCATTTTGAATTTCCACAAGTGGTAGTTCGATACATTGAGTTTTTCTACCATTAGAGCAGACTGTGATTGCGAATCCATTTGGAATTTCAGGATGAGTGTAATGCATATAGTAGATTAATATGACTGGAAACAATTATAGCAATCATTCTGATAATGCTACAACTCTGATACCTTGTTGGTATCAGATAAACATGGAGCAATAATTAATCGCTCTTACACCATGTTGGGATTCGATAGGTGGATCAACCGACAATGTCTATCGCAGCAAAGGAGTGGCAACAAATACAGTCTGAAAATGCATGCACAATCGTGATCTTCTTGGAACAATAAGCACTACAATATGCTTCTTGGTTTTGAAGGGGAGGCTTTAACTTTGGACCAAAGAAACTTTGGATGGCAAGCTCACCAACACTACAATAATGGCTAAATAGGACCTCATAGCCCTTCAAGAATTAGGCACATGGGCTAGTGTACGGAAGTGTCATCTTTTATAGTTGACATCATGGGTAATCAATGAAAAAAACCAACTTTCTGCAAATGTCAAAAAGTCAGTGGTGAGTACATAGGCCATCATCTACAGACAAAAGTGGAAAAGGACCTCATGATGAGGGAAGGAAAAGGTGTCCATAGAATCCAAGACACACAACAGGTAGGGTACAAGGAGTACATGAAGTGAAGAATTGTGAAGAATGGTAAAATATATCTATCTATGTTCACTTTGGAGGCTATACTCATGTAATGTTTATTGTATATATCTAAGGTATGTAAATTGAGCACATAACCTTGTAGAATAGGTCGAGCTTGTGTTAGGTAGATTTGGATATGTAAGCATGCAAAATGTTAGGTGGCATGTAAAGTTAGGTAGAATGTAACTAGTAAAATTCTACATGTGTCTAGTTTGTCTAGACAGCTCATAAGATCCTTGTAAGGTGTGTTGGGAAGTTCACATGTCTCAAAACTTCACATGGTATCAATGCTTTGCTGAGGTCAGTGTGCATTCATAGCTTGCTCAGTTCTTGAGAGAATTGCTTGCAGGAACTCAAATTTTGGAGAAGAATACAATCTTGATTGCAATCAAACTAATTTTGGATCATAGGTGGATCAAATCAAGCCTGATTTGAATCAAAAGAGACCTATGTATAGACCTGTAATTCTGCACATGTGAGATCAACCTATTTCATTTAGGTGGTATATCTCAAGTATTGATCCAAATTAGGTGTTTGATAGCTTGTTAGAGAGGTATTGAAGTCTAGAATGTGTTGCTTGTATTTCTAATCCAATTTGATTTGATTTTAGAAAGCTATAGGAAATCAAAGAGATAGGGAGTGCACCCCATGTTGTGGGATTTTCCAAAGAGAGCACACATTTATTCAATCTCATCAAACTTTCATTTTATGTTGTCAATCATAGATAGAATTGATCTAGATGAGTTTTATGAGGTCATAGCCACATCATTTCACACAAACGTGTTGTGTTTGAGTTGTATGTGAGATCCTAGAGTGTTTTCATCTTTTGAAACTTGAGGTAGAGGTTGACATCAAAATTTGTTTGTGCTTCATCTCTAGATAGAGGCAAGATCTAAATTCAAACTGATTGATTTCTGTTGTGAGATAGATCTCACATACTTTGTTGCAATATTTCAATAGGTTGGATCAACATTCCAAGTAAAAGAAATTAGTTATTGCACCACAGCTGAGGAGGCTTGGGATATCCTTAAAACAATTTATGAAGCAAAGAACACATCAAGATTGCTCACACTTAGAAATCAGATATTTCTAAGCTATCAAAGAGTTGATGAGAGTGCTTCAAGTTATGTCATGAGAGTTAAAGATCTTCACAAAGAATTATCATGCATTGGAGATACACTAAAGAACAAGGAACTTGTACAAGTAGTCCTTAATGGATTAAGAGATGAATATAAAAATATTGTTTCTATCAGGGAGGAGCTTCCAATGTTGGAAACTCTTCAAGGAGTTCTAATTGTTGAAGAAAGCAGGCAAGAGAACAAGATGATGAGGATCAACAAACTCTCAATGAAGGATGGTGGAGATGACAAAGCACTCTTCACCAAGGACAAGTCAAGAGGAAGGGGCAAAGGATGGCAACAACACTTCAATAAGGACAAGGACAAAGCTAAAGAATGTGGTGAGGATCAATCCTCACAAGCTACAACATCCAGTGGCAAGAAGAAGATGTCAAGAATCAAATGTTTCTTTTGTGGCAAGAAAGGCCACTATGCATCAAATTGTTTCAAGAAAAAGAATCAGTTCAAGCAAGCTAACGTTACTAATGAGAAAGAGTGTGAGGGTAATCATGAGTGATAGGGAGGATTCTTTGATGATGTCAAGTTTTTGATCTTTTCTTTTCAAAAGTGAAGAAGTATGGTGGATAGATAGTGGGGCTAGTTCCCATATGTCTAGTTCTAGGAATTCTTTCACAATTCTCATGCCTTATGTAAGTACAAAAAGATCAATCTATATTGCTAATGATATAGAGTGTAAGATTCAAGGGATAGGTAGTAATCCATTGAATGGATCATCATCAAAAACTTTCTTTTTGCATGATGTACTTTATTTACCTAAATTAACCAAGAACCTCATTAGTGTAGGACAATTGTTTGATAGGGGTTTGGATGTCAAATTTCATGTTGACAAATGTGTAATCTTGAGGGAGAATGAGGTGATAGCTAGAGGTTCTAGATTTGGAAAGCTTTACAAGTTAGATTCTAGAGAGAATGCTAACATATGTGATGTTGCTTATGAGACCAAGGTTCATCAAGAAGATCTATGGCATAAAAGGTTGGGTCATTCCAACTTTAAAGCCATGAAATTAATGGTCAAGGAAGGAAAAGCAATTGCATTACCAAAGTCTATGGCAAAGGAGTTGCAAGCTTGTGAAGCATGTGTTTTGGCCAAAGATTATAGAAGATCTTTTCCAAGATCCAGCATCAAAGCTCATCAACCACTTGAACTCGTGTATTCAGATGTTCACTTCTCTTCTTCCAAGAGCAAAGGAGGAGCAATATGTTTTGTTTTCTTCATAGATGATTACACAAGATTCTCTTGGATTTATCTTCTATCTTCCAAAGCCATGGTTTTTGATGTCTTCCTTACATTCAAAGCATAGGTTGAAAAGCAATTTTCCATTACATTAAAAGCTTTGAGATGTGATATTGGAGGTGAGTATACAAAGAGAGTTTTCATGTTCTTATAGTTCTCAGCAAAATGGAGTTGCTGAAAGAAAAAATAGAACACTTTGTGAATGTGCGAAAGCCATTAGGCTAGAAGCATTTCTACCCAAGGAATTTTGGGGATAAGCAATTGCATGTGCTAATTATGTTTGTAATAGGCTTCCAAATCTTGCCATAGAAGGAAGAACACCACATGAAATGTTGTACAAAGAAAATCCTAAGGTAGATTATCTTAGGATCTTTGGTTGTTTATGCTATGTGCATGTTCCTTTAGAGACTAGGAAAAAAGGATGATCTTAGTGCTATTAAAGGCATTTTTGTTGGATATGCATCTTCTAAAAAAACATATAAAGTTTATGTTCCCTCTACTAACAAGAATGTTGTAAGTAGAGATTTGATCTTCCATGAATATCTGAAGTATAACTTGGATGAGGCAAAGATGAAGGAGTCTCATGCACGATCTAGCATTATCAATCTTGATGTTGTTCAAGATGTGTTGGGGCTGAGGCTTGAGGAGGAGCAACTTCAAGCACTTGCACCTAGAAGATCCACAAGAGAAAGATCCAAGCCAAGTAGGCTCACATATGAGGAGAAAGGAAAGCAAGTAGAGGATATAGGAGGCACTTCCTATAATCCATTCTTCATATCACATGAAGAGCCAAGAGATATCCAAGAAGCACTTCAATCCAAAAATTGGGTTGAAGCAATGACCCTTGAGCGGGTTATCTTATGACCGAGGTACAATAACTCATGCTTAAAAAAGTCAAATTTATATTCTTTAGCATAAAGTTTCTCTCGTCTGCGAATATGTAAGATAGTCTTTAGATGACTCAAATGCTCCTTAAGTGTCCTATTGTAGATGAGAATGTCATCTAATAATACAACCACATACTTTTCTAGATATGGACAAAAAGATCGTTCATCATGGAATGTAGCTGGTGCATTCGTCAACCCAAAAGCAAGCACGAGAAATTCATAATGATCGAATCTCGTCTGAAAACCAATCTTTTGCACATCATTTGGATGAATCCTAATTTTATGATATCCAGTTCTAAGATCTATCTTTGTGAAGTATTTAGCTCCACCTAATCGATCTACCAAATCATCCATACGAGGCAAAGGATATTTATTTTTAATAGTTACCTTATTCAAACTCTTGTAGTCCACACACAATCTTAAGCCTCCATCTTTCTTTGATTTAAGAAGAACAGAAGCACCCCAAGGTGACTTACTTGGCACTACTCTAATAGTACTCTGATGGGATTGACACAGGGTTTCTCAGGTCACAAACCATCAAAGAACAACAATGATAAAAAAATTGTAGGATCTAGATTTACTAGAGACTCAAAGAATAGAGCGGTTCTAATTTGTGTTGATAATGAATATCAGTGCAGGTGTTGTAGACAACCATAAAGAAATGTGAAACGATTAGGCGTTTGAGAAAGCCATGCAATTCTTTGTTACTGATATTTGTGATAGTAGAGAAAGAAGAGTGAGAGGTAATTAAACATTCAGTACAAATGCAACATGACAGAAAAATATTAAATCTATATAATAAGTGTTGTAGTAACAACGATCAGATCACAAGACAATTGTGTTGAGCACGTGATCCTACTTATAGAAACAAGTAATTGCTATATTTCAGAATACTTTTTACTCTCTATCTCTCTCTCTCTCTCTATGACCTCTAACTCTGAGGAGTCAGATACTGGTATTTGATCTCTCTGATCAATACTGTACTACTATCTCTATTGTGTTGTCTCTAATAGGTCACTTCCTTATATAGTTGTTTTTGATGGAAAAATCTGGTTACAACTGATGGGAGTCTCTCGAACAATTCACGAAACTTTCGCGAAACTATTCTGTTCGCGCAACAGTCGCAAAAATATCACGAAGCAAAACGAAGCGACTCGAACAAAATCAGTTCGTGTGGAGTTCATATATGATTGCTGGTCACTGCCTGCTATATCATTCTTACAATCCTCTAGAATGTAGACAGACACTGCTGATCTACGTTATAGATTACTATAGCATTCAACAAGATTGAACCAATGTGCAGAATTGATTAAACAAGTAAATGAGATACATGAATAATAGCAGACAACAATTCATTCGAGATCATATAAAATTCAGAATAAAATGTGCATAATAGCTACAATATCATCTATTGATCCTCTTGATTTCGAGCACTATGTAATAGACCCACGCAGTGCATTGGCGTGAGACCTCTTCACTCTTGTAGAGTATTAGAGTGTTGTCCAAATATACATCTACAATGATGATCTTCGCATCTGTAATTCTTACATAAACACTGGAATCAGCTATTAGTGGCTTGAATCCTAAAGATTTTAGGGCTTGATCTTTCTTCTTATACCATTGTCGCGCTGATTGTTTCAGACTGTAGATACTCTTGTGCATTATGCATGCATACGTAGGAAGTGAGTTCAAAATGTGGCCTTGGGGTTGATCCATATAGACTTCTTCATCTAACTCACCATGCGAGAACGTTGTCTTCTCGTCCACAATGTGAATCCTGAGATCATAAGTAGCTGCATATGCATACAGTAGACGTAGGGACAAATATTTCATGTCAGGAGAGGAGGTCTCAGCAGAGTCGATATCGTATCTCTGAGAAAACACCTTTGCTACAAGTCTGGCTTTATACTTTGAAATATCTCCATTCGGTCTATACTTCAGCTTGTCTTTCGCTTATCTGGTAATGGTTGCAACGTCCATACCTCATTTTTCTTCATAGATTCCATCTCCTCATTCATGGATTGGATCCATTTGTCCTTCTCTGGACATTCAATTGCTTCCTCGAATGTCTGTGGTTCTCCACTAAATCCACAAAACTCTTCTGACGTAGAAGCTGCATTGTCTGACATAAATCTTGCTGGCGCTCTTCGTTCTCTTATCGATCTTCTAGGAGATCCTTCTAGTACTGCAATTCTCTTGTCTTTATCTGATCTGGTAGCTCCGGAACCATTTCGGTTTACAGGTGTTATAGTAGTAGGCTGGCTTGCGAATCCTTCTTTGTCTGATTCGTCACTCGAATGAGGTGTGACTCGATCATTTTCATCTGAGTGTTCATCCTCTGCTCCCTCTGTCACAGTTGGTAGATCATAGTACTGTCTTCCAATGACTTGATAGTTGACAAGATCATCGTTGGCCATTGTTTTGATCTCATCAAATTTGACATCTCTGACTGTCTTCATTGTGTTTGTCTCTGGCATATAGACTCTATAGTATGACGAATGATTGTCATATCCTACAAGATATCCTTGTTCTGCTTTCTCATCAAGCTTCTTTTGAAGCTTGTCAGGAACATGTGCATATGCTGTACAGCCAAAGATCCGAATATGAGTCAAGATTGGGTTTTTGTACCCCACCATAATTCTGGGGTGTTGTGTGAGGAACACCAGATTTTCCTGTCCTGTAAGCAGCTGTAGCTACTACTTCAGCCCACAGCACTCTTGGAGCCTTCGAATAGGCCATCATGCATCTAGCAGCATCCATTAGAGTCATGTTCTTTCTATCTACAACAGCATTGTGTTGTAGTGTATAAGATGTAGTTCTTCTGTGAATGATTCCTCGATCATTGTAGAAATTAGTGAATTAGTTTGAAATGTATTCTCCACCACGTTCTGTTCTAATATGCTTCACCTTATTTCCTGTGCATCTTTCTGCCCAATTCACATACTCTGTGAATTTGTTAAATGCTTCTGATTTACTGTAAATGAAGTAGACTCTGGCAAACTTACTGTAATCATCAATATAGGTGATATAATATTTCGAGCCTCCTACTGAGATCACGTTGAAAGGTCCACAGATGTCAGAATGTACTAGCTCAAAAATCTTTGTCGTTCTGTAGGAGTCCTTGACAAAAGGAGTATGTGACATCTTACCCTTCATACATGCATCATAGGTCATCAAACTGGTTGCTTTCGAGATGCTCACCCATGTGATTGCTCCATGATGGCTTGCTTGATATAGTGTCCTTGAATTCATATGGCATAGTCTCCGGTGCCATAGAATATCTAACAAATCATCATGAGTTTGATGCACTTGGCATCAACAACATTGCATGTTTTGTCTGAGAACGTTACACGCATCCTTGCATCAGCTATTCTTGCCACTGATAGCGAGTCCTGCTGCAGTGTAGGCACGAACTAAACATCTTCAAGTCGTCTGTCTCTGCCGTTAGTGTTGAGCCATAGTGAACCAATATAATTCACTTGATACTTTGATCCATCTCCAAGAATGATAAATCTTGATGGATCTGCACTTCAAAAATCAGACATGATCCATCTTGATGTAACAAAGTGTGAGGTAGCTCTTGAATCAAGGATTATCTCCTATGTGTCAGGTGTTGATACTGCACACATGTCTGCACAGATGTAGGCGGTCGAATTTCCGTGATTGTAGAGTGAAAATCATAATCTATCTCTAGATTATATGGCTAGATCACAATCTATAATGCTAATTATCAGACTATGAATACTTTCACATGTGTGAGAAAAGTACATAATTGTTCAAGTATGAGAGAACGCAATCTACTCGAGTTAGAGAGAGAATAACAACTCAAGCTTAAAAATACAAAATACAAATTGACAAGAAGATAATCTATGCTTGATTCATCATCAAAATTTGTGAGAAATCCCATATACATATATAGGATATGGTACTAGCTCATGGTAGCACAAGCCTCCAATCATATTCTCACACTTCTAAGTGTTGTATCTACCTAAAATATGACACCTATGACTTTGCATGTAGAGATATGCAACTCTATCTACCTACTTTCTACATGTGTCACTTTTTACACTACATATGTACAAATCTTCATGCATGTCACAATACAAGTCTTAGTTTGCTTTGCATGTCACATTTGGCAAACTTAGACATTTTTCATGCGTAGTACCTCCAGTTTCTATAGGCCAAATTTGGCTTTTTCATGTCTATAACAACTGCATGCATGATTACTTCATCAACCCCAAAAGTCAAGATAGATGGCTTTTTAATTTTCAACACTTCTCCTGAAAAGTTATTTATTTGACTTGAACATTGATATTGGAATTAATCCAAGGTTGGACCTATGCTTGATGAAGGAACTTTTGATTTTGGATTCTTTGGTATGTATATGAATTGAATATCAACCAAATAATCCATCATAGCAGCATCCTCACCATATGCATGATTCGATCTCTTTGGTAGAAATCTCTTGCCAACACTTTTGAAGAGTATTTCACCAATTTGCCACTATTTCAATGTGCCTCCTTCATGCTTGATGATGATCTTTGATGGCCAAATCTGGCCAAAGACTCTAGTGACAAACTGATAGAAGACCCTCTAACGATTCACAAAACTTTTGCAAAAATCTATAATTATTTCTGTTCGAGAATAATTCGTGTTGGATCAAGTAGGCTTTGTAACACAACGAAACGAAATGAGACGAAATCTAAACAAAAACGAAACGAAGCGAAGCGAATCTAAACTCAAATGAGCTTTGACATTGATTCATGCTGGAAGCATAGAGATTGAGAAACGAAATGAAACATGAAACATGAAATCAGTTCGTCAGGACTTCAGATATGACTGCTGGTCATTGTCGGTTATATCACTCCTACAATCCTTCAGAGTGTAGTGAGACACTGCTGATCTACGTTAACAAATTAATATGGCATTCAACAGATATCAAGCCAAGGTGCGGAATTAAATGAGCAAGTGAATCAAACACACAAATAGTAGTTGACAAATTTCATTCAAGATCATACAATCATCTAGAATAATACATTAGAGGAGTTTTGAGCTCCAAAAAGACCCTTTAAGAATTCATGCAAGATGTAGTTTATATTATAAATATATTATAACACCAATATTTTTGACTTGCCATAACTTTTTAATTGTAGCTCAGAAGTATGTCATCTAACATATCATTGGAAAGCCCTTGTCAAGTGCTTTCCAATGCACCAAACTCCGCTAAATTTGGACTTACCACTAAAAAGTTATGCCATTTTTAGTGTGGAATCAAAATGTGGACTCAAAAAGTTACGTTACGTAGATTTCAAATTTGAGTGTCTTGACTGGTCCATGTGTAAGAAAAAATTGAGAAAAAATATAAAAAAATATTTACAAAGGGTCTTTTGTGGATTTAGAACTCCTCTGATGATGTGCACAACAGCTACAATATCATCTATTGATTTTCTGATTCTTCAAGCATTGTGCGACAGATCCACACAGTGCATTGGCGTGAGAGAAATACAGTTCTCTCACGAATCGTATCTCGCTTACTAGCAGACTTCTAAATCTACAGATCCTCTACAGAATTGTCTCGCATGCAGGCGGACATGTATTCTGTATTTTCATCTTCAGACTTCTTGTCTTGCTTACTAGCATACTTCTTGATCTACATTATCCATCAAAACAGAAAGTATATAGTCGTGTCATGTAACTTCTAGATTTGAGTGACTAAACATCTATAGCTAATCATGAATTACAAGAATGGCATATTAGCCACGATCTAGAGTGCTTCTGATGATGTCATAATATCTGATATGATATTTGTACCCCATGGTACTTGGCTGATCTTCTTGGTTAGTTGAGGGGCATGACTGATTCTGTGTTGTGTCGTGTTGTCATTTGTCAAAGGTTCAAGATCGAAAGCTAGCAAAGCTTTGGCATTAGAAACATTTTGTTTCTTAAATCTTTGATTTCAGAATTCCATTTGCATGAAGATGGCTTGGACAAAGAAAGTTCTGAGTGGGTCAAAATGACCATCACCCAGTTTTCATATGAGACTGGCAAGCACATCATAATCTTGGATGATTGAATCTCTTGATGTTCAATAGAAGAGAGAGAGAGAGAGAGAGAGAGAGAGAGAGAGAGAGAGAGAGAGAGAGAGAGAGAGAGAGAGTCTCCTCCTTGTTATCCCATTGATCAATACACATTTTGTTTGCCTCTTTGGACACTCTAATATTTGTGGGCTATACTAGGTATCTGCCACCTAGAGGCGGGCTACTTATTGTAGCACCCCCGAGTCGTTGGAGTGGTGAGGGTGGCTACAACAAGTAGCCCACGTTGGATGACGAATACCATATGTAGCTGTTGCAAATCTACGGTGGAAATTAAAAACGTTTTAGAAGCCCTACTATGGCTAAGAATTTGCCTGTTCTTAACCAACTGGGTGATGCCATTTGTCCGATATCACTTTTCAAAACTACTATGGCATGTGAAAAGAAGCTTATTTTGCTCTTGGATCAAGTTTTGGTAGAGAAGATTGTTGCTCACACCAAATCTATTGGCATTATTGATCTAATGTTAGAGTGTGTTGTAGCCTCTCAAGTCAGCAACTTGATGACTTCAATCTTTGTGTTGTGAGTCATTTGCATAGGAGGTCTTTTAGGAAAGATGAAATACTATTTCTTTGAAGTTGTAATGTAGATTAAGCTATGTCGGTGGGACGTTACAGGTTATAGAACAAGTTCTTAACGTTTGGTTCAATTTCACACATGCTTCTCACATGTCTTCCATAGGCCTCCCTCTTGATGCCATCGCCATGCATGCAAAGGAAAAAATGTTTTCATGCATGACTTGAAAGGCCTCATGCAGTAGCCTCATCGTAGACATGAATACTCACATTTAGTTACTTGACCTCATGCCCCCCGCCAGTGTGCATGAACTATGATTAAGTTATTACTTACATGTATCTCCAAGAGTTAAAGTACTTATCGTCTATTATATAGCTAGCCTTCAAAATTATCTCTCTCCAAGACTTAAATACTTGTCATCTGTTATATAGCTAGCATTCAAAATTTTAAGCATCTCCTTTAAATTTGAGTTTTGCATAAACGTAATGCCTTGTGCTCAGGTGTCCTTTGTATTTTGAGACCACTTCCAGGAGCATAATGTCCATCCAATTTTCTCTCTCCGGTGGAATACACGTTCTCTCTCCTCTCTCCAGTGGAATGTGCATGTGCTATGTGGCAGCCCATCATTGGTTGTCCACATCCACATTCCACCACAAATGTAAAAAAATTTGCCAATAAAAAAAAGTCCACGCGTACGGCCGTACCGAACGAAAAAAAAAAAAACTTCGCTCAATGGCATTACGCAGGGGAAGGCCCGAAGCCCTCAGGCCTCCCCCCCCCCCCTACATTGACCAACCTCAATGGCATATAGGCAAGGTCAACAAAGGTCATAATCGTTTGTGCAAAAAACCTTTTAAATCTATGTTTAAAGTGCTCGAGAGTTGAAAGGTGCTCGGCCAGCGGTTTTGCTTTGTTGTTAGGGCCTGATATTCTCATGGGGACCCGTTGACCTCTAAATTGGGGCCTTGGGTTACCCAAAAAATCAAAGTTTGAAACGTTCGCAAGAGCCTTGGCGACCTCAACCATAAGAAGTCTCAACTTCTCAACCACTTAAACCCAGCAAAGTTTTAAGAATGCTTGTTTGGAGTGTCTGAATTTGTTGGACGAGACAGCAACGGGAATGTGAGGATGCACTTCGTCAGCTTGTTTCGAGCCACTAGGAAACATGTACACATATATAATTACAGTATTTTCATAGTTGCGACAAATTCGTCTTTGTCTCAGTTATACCTCCCAGTAACATCTAAAAATATTTTCGCATAATTAGAGTCTAGAGAGTTGACAAATTCATGTCAATGGTAACACCAACTTGCCATGATAATCTGCAGCAGCAACGGCAGCACCCAGAAAATCATTAGCTCTTCAATATACTAACCAAATATCATCACATTCACAAGATTTGATTGAATCGATCTTCTTTGTTTATAAATTATTGGGTGTCAACGCATTACTACAGATTGTATGCTTGCCATGTTCCTCCGCCAGTTTTACTCGAGGATCGGCATGGCTGTACAAGAGTTCTCATCTGGGATTCTGCTGTTTCTTGCGCTAATTCTGTTTTGTGGATCAGCCCTTTCACAGCAAGGTTATTATCTTGCTCTAACACCTGAAGATAACCAATGCATAACAACAGTTGAAAGATACTATCAGGCGAAATCAGATCGTAAAAACATGTGCAGATTCTGAGATTGAGATTCTGAGTAGGATGATCAGAACTTAATATATCTGATTGAATAAGTTGATATGTTCTTTTGCTCTATAACTTTCCTTTGATTTGGCGTTTGAAGTGAATGCTAACGCGTGGACTACCACAAACGGCTGCAGATATACTAAGCATTAGTTGTGGGAGCCCTTCCAACATCACCGACTCAAAGACTAACCTCCTTTGGGTCAGCGATACCCCTTACGTCCAAACTGGATCAATTTACCCATTTGATAATGAAGCTCTGCCGCCGTACTTACGTAATCTAAGATATTTCCCTGATACTGATCCAACAAAAAATTGTTATGTAATGCCGGTGCAAGCATCCACGAAATACTTGGTGAGAGTGTGGTTCTACTATGGAAACTATGATAACCAGAACAATCCTCCCACGTTTGATCTCCTGTTCAATGCCAATTACTGGACTACTGTGACGGCGCAAGCTGGCTCTGGCTACGAGGGTGTCTACTTCGATGCGTTGTACATCGAAATTATCACAGCAATACAAAGCAGCTCTTTCAGTGTTTGCGTGGCAAGAACGTCACCAGAAGACACTCCATTTATTTCGGCTTTGGAACTGAGTCCCCTCGCTCCTTTCATGTACCAGATCGAACAGGAGGTGCTTGCCCTGTACACGAGAACGGACATAGGCTCCTTGTCAAATTTCAGCACCAGGTAATATTTGCTTTTGACGGTAAAATTTGTTGCTTTTGCCCGATGTTTAGGATCGGAAGCCTGGCCTGTGGAACGATACTCCCTCGAGGCTCGAGGATAATGGCGTTTTCTAAATTACTAGGAAGGTGCCAACTATTGACTTTATACCTCCCTACCTACTGCTCAGGAACAGGCTAACGTGACATTTTCTCAAACTATCACTCCAAAACATTTTGTGTACCTAGTCTACCACTTATGACGTGACGATTTCTATCTGTTGGTCTGCTAACAGATGTTCTAGATGAAAATGACCTGATATAGAAATTTTGCTACAAAAAGTTGATACTTTCCTTGCTTGGCTACTTTCAAGCAAATTAAAATTAATTGACCCAAATGTAAAGAATTCTTGAACTCTTCTCACATTAAGGAAGTGCTACAATTGTTCAGGATTTACGAGCACAGTAACAGAAGTGAATTGCCTCTGCTCTAATTTGCGCTAATTATGCAGGTCTCCAGACGATCCTTTCGATCGTATATGGCGCTCAGATTATTACACGTCAGATCCCAACCAAGTAACCATTAGCACTCCCCATACAGTCGTACCGGCAGGACCGGCGGGCAATCAATCGGATAAGCCACCGACATCAGTGATGAGCACAGCAAAAACAACTCCAAATAACAGTACTTCAATGTCCTTCAATTATGATCTCACAGGCTTTGAGGGATTATCTAAATCAATACCGAATGAATCAATACCCTTCAATTTTGATTTCATAGTCACAGAACCATCATTCGTTATAATATTCTACTTTGCGGAGATTGAAGATCTTGGGAGAACGGGTGAGAGGGTATTCAACATCTCTTACACAAATTCCCAAAACCAGACACACACATATTTTGGACCTGTGAATGTCGCACAAGCAACTGGGAGCCTTTATCTTGGATTGGAATTGCGGAAAGATGGGCTTAATCTTAGCGGTGCGGTAAACACTTTCACATTTGAGGCCATATTACCAAATTCCACCCTTGGTCCTATTCTTAACGCAGTCGAGATTCTTGTGGAGCTTGGCAATCTTGTCCAAGAAACTTCTTCTTCGGATGGTAAGTCACATGAGCCATCCCTTCTCTCTTCTTGTCTTACTTCATTAATCTCCTTCAAATTATGCACACCTATAAAAGGTCATTAATCCCTATTGATAATGTTGGGCTGAAGGCCGAGAGGGCCTTCCTTGGAGGGAGGGCCCTTGCCTGAGGGTAGGAGGGTCCTACCTGCATGGAAGGCCCAAGGGCCCTCCATGACGTAATGACATGTCTGAAATTTTTTTATCTCATAAATTTTGGACAGATTGTTGATGCATCTACTCAACAATTCTGGACAAAACTAGTGGTAATTTCTCTTACAAGCAAATTTCACCTTTGGAGGTGCATAAAAAATACAAAGAAAAATTGAAGACTTGGCATTACAGGATTTTAATTTTACTCACTATTACATAGCGTTAAATGATGACCGTATTAATGCCAAGTGCTCTGGTTTCCTTTGTATTTTGGAAGTACCTCCTCCCACAAAATGTTCATGTAGATTTTACAACCAGAATTTTAGGTGATCATTCTTCTCATAATCAGCCAATCAAATGTTGACACATAGCACATGAACTTTCTGGCGGGCTGCCACATAGCACATGCACATTATGATGAAATGTGCGTGTGCTATGTGGTAGCATGTCATTGGTTGTCCACATGCACATTCCACCAAAAAACAAAATTGATAAAAGAAAATTTGCATCATGAATGCAGAAAAAAAAAATGCATCCACACGTGTGGCCGTACGACTGTACCGTACGGTCGTGGAAAAAAAAAAAACGTCCACCTTCGCACATTGATATTACACAGGGGAAGGCCCTCTTTCTCTCGGCCGTTCCGCCCTGCTCATGCACAAGCCTTTGGGCTCCCGCTCTAGGGCATTGGGCCCTCCCAGGGCGGGACCCTTGAGGGAGGTCCTTCTCCCCATGTAGAGGTCACTTAAAATTCTCTACTAGGTGTGAAGTATTTTGTATCATGGCTGAAATGTTTTTATGGTCCCAATTTTTTACTTTTAATAGGGCTAATGTCTTCTAACTTCTTTACGGACTCTCCTATAATATGATTTTCAAGATTCATGGTATGCCATTGTGTTGTTGTAAAATTGATAATATGCTTTTCATTTTTTCATTCATGTTTGTGAAGTTGTTAATAAAAAATTATCCACCAAAAAAGTTTCTTCAATTTTTTGCAAAAGCTTGCTCGACCAAGCTCACTCGAAGTTTACACTCACTCATGATAATGGTTCTATGCTTTAGGCCCATAGTTTTTATCAACATCTTGTTCAAATTCTTATTCTACTAGGTGTTGGGATTGATTCAATTCCATTTAAACATGATATTCTACTCAAGAAAAATAGTTAGTTTGGGTCAAACTCTATTTTAGAGATACATCTTTTATTATCAATAATGGGAGTATTTATAATCATTTTATCACACTAACAACAATAACTAAGTGACATGAAACCCTATACATTGACTCTAGCTCTAGAGTCGGTGAATCCAACAATGCACAATCTTATACCTTTAAAACGTTTACAATTATATCCAATAATACCTTTAATACACCTAGGCCTGCATCCCTGGTGGCCACCTTGGGGAGGCAATGTGTCGTCTCTTCCCTTGCCTTCCAAAAACACCATAGTAGAGTCACTTGCCCACTTAGATTCCAAAAAATATAATTGAAAAAAGTATAATTATGCCTCATCTCTCCTCCCCCCTATTTGCATAAAAGGACTTGGTTTATACCCACCTCTGTACATATAACACACACCCAAACAACCTCCCCCCCTGGGTACATTAACCTGCCATCAGTTGTCACTTCGGTCATGACAATAGGTACGAGGGGGTTAGAGGATGATTCTTTTCTAGGGCTTTTATTTGATTTGTTTTGGAAAAAAACAAGGGGGGGTTAGGAGGAGGAGGAGGAGGAGGAGGGGGGGGGGGGGGGGGGGGGGGGGGGAGGGGGTTTACTAAGCTTTCTTTTTCATTTTTTAAAATTGAAGAGTGATTTTCAATTTCTTCTTGGTAGCAACATTGATATTTAGTAATGGCATTCATCCATTCATATGCATGGGCAATGGATAGATTGGTTTGCATGTTCCCTGGTGGTCTAATTTGAAAATAAAAATTGTGTAATCACATTATTATATTTGGTAAAGTTGCAACCTTCAAAGAAAACTTGTTACATTCATGTCATTCTTTGGCATGCATGGCCCATCCCAATAGCTTGAAAAAGTTATCTATCATCGTTCAACAACTGTCTCATGTAGTTTGCCTTTCATTCTTACACTTAATCTTTTATTTAGTCAAAAGTTATGGCTCTTCAGGCCGTAGTTAATAGGAAACAAGAATTTTTTGGGAAATGAGGAAAGGAAGAAGAACATGTCATCCCACATTATTTTTTCTAACGAAATGAAAAATCTACTAGTAATTTGACAATGGTCTCACTATGGGTCTAACATTAGAGGAAGTTTAACACAAAAAGGGCCTTTTGTCAAGATTCTTTTTTTTATTTTTTATTCAGTTCTTTTGTACATGTGGCCCAATAGTTTCTTGACATAGTGACTTTAACGTAACGTTACTTCTTTGAGTTTCATTTTGAGTCTACATTGAAAATGGCATAACGTTTGATTGCTACGTCAGAATGTGACGAAAATTGGTGCATTGGAAAGCACTCGTCAAGCGCTTTCAATGATATGTTACATGTCCTACTTCTAAGCCACTACTTAAACGTTATAGCAAGTCAAAGATGTTGGTTGAAAATAGTGACAAAATGCAAAACTTCATCCAAGCTTTTTCCTACTGGTTCACACTCATTCTTTCTGACTTTAGTTGTGCCTTTTGTCTACAAGCTATGTTTTTTTGTGTTAGGTTTTGAACAAGCTAAAGTAATGAAATGTAAATTTTATTATTTTTGTTTGAGAAAGTAGGGTGATTCACATCTCCAATAGCCCTAGCCTTCTTCCTAAATATGCCCTTCTCCACCTTTGGAGAGGTTATAGAAACTCGGTATATTGAAAGTTAACATGGATCAATGTTTGTGGGCATGTGACTTGCACCTACTCTTGAGTGTCGTGATGAAGTGTGTAGGGATGTTGTATCACTTGGTCCAAGTGAAGCCTCATAAATTTGATGGTCTAAGAGGCTTTGTTGTTTGAATTTGATAAGATTAAAGATTGCACATTCTTATTTGTTATGTCAAACACTATCAAACACATAACATTGATAAGTCAAAATGATAACACTTTGTCTTGATATCTTGGATCTACTTTTGGAAGCGAAAGTGCCACCATGTTGACTAAGAAATAACAACCGCCTTTTCTTGTTGGCTTGCGGTTGCCTTTCTCATGTTAAAGATTTGTCCGATGAAGAGTGCACCAAAATGTGTGCAAGAAAATCACCTCCAAGGGTTCGTCGAATGGCTCAAAACATTGTCGATTCTTGAAGGGATGATATATTTTAGAGATCATGACGTTGCTCTTCATCACATTCAATTCTACATCTTCTTTCTAGCATTACTGGAGATATGTATCAATAATTATGTGGACGCTCTCGAGAGCATATAAAAATACAACAATATATCCATGTGTAAAAATCAGGATGTCCCCCAACATACTAACCATAGTTCCACAAAGCGAGAGAGAGAGAGAGAGAGAGAGAGAGAGAGAGAGAGAGAGAGAGAGAGAGAGAGAGAGAGAGAGAGAGAGAGAGAGAGAGAGAGAGAGAGAGAGAGAGAGAGAGCACGAAGACATATACTTGTATAAAAATGTATATATTTTTATATATACATGCATTTGTGTTTGTATGTTAATATGTATCGATATATATATATATATATATATATATATATATATATATATATATTGTAGGAAAAATAGTAATTATTCTTCCACAGAGAATACGACTAAAGTTTGAATAAATCAAACTAATATCAGTGTCTTCAATCAAGATTGTTTCTGATCTATGTACTAATAGAACAGTATTTGTTCAGGTTGAATATGCATGCGGAAATTATGTGCGGAAGTAAGAAACAACTTAAGACAATTTTAGACAATTAGAACCTGTTGATCAAAAATGAATTTATAACTATGAATTTGAATCATTATACATCTCTTGTTGTCTTATCTCGTTGTTGTGTCTCTGATTGAATGAGTTTTTTTTTTTTACAACGAGTCATGCACATGTACTTATATTACTATAGGACAGGTCTTTTGGCCTTTTATTTACAGGTCTTTTGGTTTTTCAATTCTATAATAGTAGATCTAACCGTTTACGACGATTGATATTCAAATAGACGCTTCGTTTTCAAGGTCGAAGAATTTTGTTCGTGAATATTTTGCGATAGTCTATCTCTTTGACTCAACTTTGTGTTTCGCGAAATGTTAGCAACAGATGACAGTCTTTGAGCTTGAAGTTGGAATTCAAAATATTTCGCAAATTGTTTGTGACAATTTCATGGCATCTGAGGTTTGAACAAGAAACATAATATTTTCACAACAAGATTATGTTCGCGAATCTTTTGAGTTTCAACAAGAAAGCCACAAGTTTGTACAGGTAACTGTTTCGCGAATCTTTCGTGAATATTTTGAGTTGACTGCAAGACAAAGTTCGCGAATCCTTCGAGGTTGATCACGAATAAAAATGTTCCCAATTCGCATTTGTTTCTTATCTTTTGTCAAGTAAACTGCGCACTTTGTTAGTAAAATCAAGATCTGTTTGATCATTTGTTCTACAGCTTCCTCTCAAAGTGGGCAGTTTGATTAACCCCAATCTTCTTCGCTGCTTCTCGAACAAAGCTTTACTGAGTGGCTTTGTAAAGATATCAGTTGTCATATCCTCTATGGCTATGAAGACTGTCATCAGTATCTTCTTCTCGACTAAGTCCCAAATAACATGATACTTGATAGCTATGTGCTTCATTTTCGAGTGAAATACAGGATCTTTCGTGAGATAGATTGCTGAAGTGTTATCCATTAACAAGACATAAGGTTCAGAAATAGATTTATCAAATTCTTCTAACATCTGTTTGATCCAAATTACTTCGTTTGCCATGTTGGCTGCTGCTACATATTTCGCTTCACAAGAAGATTGAGCTACTGTTGTTTGCTTCTTGCTTATCTAGAGTATGGCTATGCTAGATGCTAGGGTACAACCTCCTGAAATACTTTGCTATCATCCTTCATGGATGCCCAGCTTGCGTCACTATAAGATTCGATGCGAAATCTAGCTTCCTTCGAATAACATAGTCCATAGTCTTTCATTTCTTGGAGATATTGTAGTACTCTCTTTGCCAACTTCCAATGCAATGATCCTGGGTTATGATTATATTGGCTCAGTCTGTATACTGCAAACGCTAAATAAGGTCTCGTGTTGTCTGCTAGATATAATAATGATCCAATCAGCCTACGATAGGGTGTTTTGGCCATTCATTCCTCTTCTTCGAGAATCTGCGGACAATCTGTCTTACTCAGTATTGTTCCAGGTATCATGGGAGTATGTACACCTTTGCATTTGAGCATGTTGAAGTCTTCAATGATCCTTTGAGTGTACTTTTGTTGGTGAAGATACAACTTACCACCTTCAAAGTATCTTTGGATCTGCAAGCCTAGATAGATTTTAGCTTCTCCTAGGTCAGCGATCTCAAATATTTCAGAAATGTCTCTTTTGACATCTGAAATTATCTTATCTCTTCTTGAGAAGATAAGCATGTCATCAACATAAACAGCTAGAATGATTATTTCATTTTGGACATGCTTGATATAGACATTTGATTCAATGAATAGAGGTTCAAAGCCTAAGGAACGTAGTGCTTCGTCCTTCTTTCTATACCATTGTCTAGCAGCTTGTTTCAGACCATAAATGCTTTTATTCATGTGACATCCATATTCTGGATATTCTTGGTTTCCAAAACCAGGTGGTTGATCCATGAATAAATCTTCTTCCAATTCTGCATGCAAGAAAGCAGTCTTCTCATCCACAATATGGATTTTCAGATCATGAGCCACTGCATACGCGAATAACAAGCGAATTGATGTATGTTTGATTACCGGTGAGAAAGTATCAGTGTAGTCGATTCCATACTTCTATGAAGAACCTTTAGCAACCAACCTTGCTTTGTATCTGATCTTCTCTCCATCAGGACTTGTTTTGATCTTGTAGATCCACTTGCATTTGACTGGTTTCCTTCCATCAAAAATAGGTGCAAGTGTCCATACATTGTTCTTATGCATGGATGACATTTCGTCCTCCATTGCTTGAATCCATCGATCTTTATCTGGTCCATCAACAGCCTCCTCGAATGTTTGAGATTCTTCAGAGAATCCATAAAATTCGATGGCTGTATTAAAAACATCCTAACCATACCTTTCTGGTGGTTTTTGTTGTTTGTCAAATCTTCTCACAATTGGTTTCAAGCTCGATTATGCAAGTTTCGAATTTAATTCTGATTCAACCTTTTCTGCTGGAATTTGAGCTGGCGATTTGAGCCTGTCAGGTACTCGATCTTGATCTCCCTCTGAATCTGGTAATTCTCTTTCAAAGTTTTGCCTGTTTTTCTGCCGTCATCGTTGGTAGCTCATAATAGTTTTTGAGAATTTCATAGTCGACTAGATCACTGTCTGTTATGAGTTTCGACTCATCAAATTTAACATCTTGAACAACTTTTATCTTGCCAGTTTCGGGTACATAGACATGATAATATGACGAATGTAACTTGAATCCTACCAGAAAACCTTGTTCTATCTTTTCATCAAGTTTCTTTCTCAGCTTATCTGGTATGTGCATATACATTGCACATTCAAATGTCCCAACATGTGCTTGATTTGGCTTCGACTTCCACCATGTCTCGTGAGGAGTTTTATCCAGTATTCGAGATTTCAGAATATGATTCTGAAGATAATTTGATGTAGCCACTGCTTCTGCCCACAATTGTTTTGGTGCTTTTGCATGAGCCATCATGCACCTTGCAGCTTCCATCAGTGTACAATTTCTTCATTCAGCTATTCCATTGTGCTGAGGTGTGTATGATGCAGTCTTTGTATGCATAATACCTCAATTAGTACAGTAAGCTTTGAACTCATTGGAAATGTACTCACCTCCACGATCTGTGCGAATCTGCTTCAACTTATTGTATGTCCGCTTCTCAGCCCAATTCGTATACTCAATGAATTTCTTGAAAGCTTCAAATTTAGTATGAATAAAGTATACTACAGCGAACTTGCTGAAGTCATCAATAAACGTGATGAAGTACTTTGCATCACCTAACAACAATACTCTGAATGGTCCACAAATATCTGAATGCACAATTTCAAGTACCTTAGTTGCTTTATAAACATCCTTACTAAAAGATGTTCTAGTCATCTTGCCTTTAAGATAGGATTCGCAGGTAGTTTGAATATCTCTACTTTTGATTTTGACTCCTTGAATTCTTTGACTTTTGTGGGCTTGGTACAAGGCTTCCATGTTCATGTGACATAGCCTCTTGTGCCACAATACATCTGTTGATTCTTGAGTTTGATTGACTTGTTCGATTCTTGTTTGAATGTCCAGGTGATATGAATTTCCTTCTCTGTTGTCTTTAGCAACCAGGTTAGCTGAATCTTTCTCGAACGGTTTACAAGAGTCCTTCGTGAAGGTTATTGACATGCCTGTATCAACTATCTTAGATACGGATAGAAGATCTTTATCAAGAGTAGGGACACAGAGAACTTCCTCCAGTTTCTTGTCTCCCTGATTCATGTCGAACCATAATACACTATTTCCATCACCCACGTGTTCAGAACTGTCTCCAAGTATAATAAATCTCAAATAGTTGGTCTGCTTGTACTCAGACAATATTTGTTTCGAAGAAACAAAATGTGAGGTGGCTCCCGAATCAAGTACTACCTCTCAAATTGAACTAGATGAACAACATAGATTCTAACATAAGTTGTTGAGTTCCTTGTTGTCCTGTCTTCTACTGCTCTAGAGCATTCTGGTTTGTCTTTAACATAGTTTGAATCTGAAGGTTCGCTTCGATTCTGCTTTTTTTTGTTTCTAGGATTCTGATAACAGTCTACTGCTGCATGACCCCTTTTATGACAATGAATGCATTTAATCTTTGGATTTAACCAACACTTTTCTTTTGTGTGACCTGATCTTTTGCATCTGTTGCAAATCTTCTTATCACCAGAATTTTTCTATTGTTTACCATATTGTTGTTCATTTGTCTTAGACTCATTCTTCTTAGATGACTCCCTCTTAAACTTAGACTTCTTAGAAGATTTATTCTTCTAATTAAATAGAGCATTTTCGGAATCACCATTATCATCATAGAGTTCACGAGCTTTTAATTCCTCCTTAATTCCGTCTATTGCCTTTTTAAGTGTCATTGTCGCATCTTTTGCCAATAAGGTTCGAGTTTTGTGGAATGACCTGGATAGGGCTCAAAGAAAATAACTAAGCTGCTTTTCCTTAGAAATTGTATTTTCTGCACTAGAATTCTGCAAGGAAATAAACAGATCTTTAATCTTTTGCATGAATATGTTCAGGTCTTTGCCATCCCATTGTAGGTAAGTTAATTGGTCTTCCAAGAACATGATTTGATTACGAGATCGAGTTTCATTCTTGGTTTGCAATTTTTCCCATAAATCCTTTGCGTTCAAAATTGATGTAATATCTAGCATTATATTGTCATGCACTGAAGATGCAATAATTGCTATAGCTTTGTCATTTTTCAAACTCCATTCTTGAAGTTCCTTGCCAGGAGTAGCTACTGGCTTCTCCTCAATTGGTTCTACCCATTGCCATAGACCTTCGCCCTTCAACAAGAGTGAAGTCTTTAATTTCCGAAACAAGTAGTTTGAACCTTATGGATCCAAGGTTGTAGTGATCTTAGCTTGAATATTGATGGTTGACATCATCTTCTAATTTTGAATCACTTCAGATAGCGGCTTGTTGATGGATGTATGAAGAATGCTGAGAGGGATACAAAGATAACACTGTATCGACTCTGATTCATTTTGATATCATTGTATCAGATTTAATTCCATATGCTCTGATACCACAATGCGGTATGATAAACGCTGAAACATTTTAGAACTAGGAAAAGAATGGGAACTGGCAACCTCAATTGTGAGAGGCTATGAAGCAAGGACAGGTGAAACACGGATCCGACTAGTGATATAACTACTAATAAAAGAACGAGTGCTGCCAGTATCAACTATAGCAATATACTCTCGACCAGTAAGACGTACATGTAACCGAGGACCAGGACGCCCTGTCCAAGTAGCATAGGCAAGCTGAGCATGGCAAGTAGCAGGAAGTAAATCAGTGGAAGGCTCAGAGGATAGGTCAGACTCATTAGAAATATGAATGTAGATATTAGAATCATCTGGAGTAGTGCCCTCATGATAAAAAATAATAGTAGTAGTAGGGAGAGGCTGACGGCAATTATGGGCAAAATGGTCAGGACTCTGACAATGAAAGCAAAGACGCTTCTGCTGAAGGTCAGTGAACTCTGCAGACATGTAACATCGGACAAAAGCAGGTCGAGGATTCAGAGGATAAGGAGATGAAGAGACAATGGAGAGAGCTCGAACAGAAGGGGCAGGTGTAGGGGTGGACGTAGCGAGAAAAGATGAAGCAGAAGGACGGGGTCGGGAGAAGCGGGAAGGAAGGGTGTCAGAGTACTTAAGCTGTAAAGTACTAGCAAGAGACATCGTCTCAACAAGTGTGGGAGGACGGAAGGAAGAAACATCATAACGTAAAGCACCACGAAGCCCAACAATGTAACAAGAAATAAGCTCAGTGGGATGTAGATCTGTGAAAAGATAAGAATGCTCCATAAATTGATCTGTATAAGAAGCAAGATCACTGGTCTGAGTGAGACTACGGAATGTATCACGTTGGCGATCGAGCCACTGAGGATCAATCATAGCATGACGGAGGTCACGACAAAAAGTATGCCATAAATGGAGCCCTCCTCGATTAGGATCAGCTCTATAAACTCGCCACCACGTGGCAGCGCGTCCATCTAAATGTAAAGCAGCCAACTGGATCTTCTGAGGATTAGTCTTAGGGTAGATCTGAAAATATGTGTCAAGTTTGGCAAACCAATTTTCTAATAAGTTCTCGTCAAAGGAACCATAATAGGTAGCAAGCTGTACCCTATCACGAAAGTCTCGAGCAAAGTATGGCTTAGGAAGTGGGGGACGTGAAAAGAAACCAGGAGGTGGGTTAGGTGGAATGAATGGTCCACCACCAGGCTGACTAGCAGAGGAAGATGGAAAGCCAAATGGAGGGGGAGTTCCAAATGAAAGAAAAACAGGAGCTTTATCAAGACCATGAGACTGTAAAAAATCAATTTGTGACTGCATAATAGCAAAGCTGGTCATAACGATATCGAAGCGAAGAACGAGGCCAAAAAGGGTCTCATCCATGTGACGAAACTGATCGGATAAGATTTTCTGAGTAGTCTCACTCGGGGTAGGTGAATGTGCCATAATGATAGTGGAAGGAATAGACGAAAACTTGAGAGAGCAGACTCTTGTTGTCACCCCAAATTAGTCTATTAAAACCACTATTACCACAACTAAGAAAGGACAACAGTCAACAAATGAAAAAAGTGAAAATAAAGGCTGTAAAAATGCGCTGGACAGCCATGAGACAAGTGACAAATTGGAATATCAAATGGAACCGAAATATTGTGAAATTTGGTTGAGGATGGGCGATGGACAACCTGCAAACAAGGCGTGAAAAATGGCTGCAAGCGGAGACAAAAATGAATGAAAGTGACAAGTATGAAGCGGCTGGACAACCTGCAAACAAAAGTGAAGAGAGGGCTGAAAATGGAAGGAGGAACGGACAAAAGAGATGACAGAATTGGGCGCTGGAGAGCCTGCAAACAAGCTAGAAATGGGTGACAGAGGGTTGGAACTTGGGCGCTGAAAATAACCTGCCCAAAAAAAAAAAAACATTTTTTCTTCGGCCGCCAAATTTAGCGGAAGTACTTCCGCTAACTATCTGCTAAAGCTCCGCCAAGAAAAATGCTCTGATGAGAGCTGGTCCTCCTCCAATTATGCTGAATGTTGCTGAAGCAAAGAGATAAAATCCCGCAACAAAGAGAGAAAAATCAGCAAGGAAAATGGGCACTCAATCAGAAAATCAGATCCAAAATTCAGCAATCAGGAAAGTGCTCTGATACTAGGTTACAAATAGAGCCATAGTTGATCTAGAGCTGAGCTATGAAAGCATCACATAAGCAAGACTTCAGCTATGAAAGCAGCACATAAGCAAGACTTAACCCTAGAAAGCAAGAAAGAGAGAGATTAAGGAGGTTAAAGGGAGAGATCAATATCATCAGCTGAATAACAAATGACACAGTTTTCCTACTTATAGCCAAGAGGAAGCCCTAAAAGGAAGCTTCTGGTGGCTAGGGCCCAACTGAGAGGGAAAATAGTGCGCCCTCCAAGAAGGTCCCCACTCTCCAGTAATATGTCCAAATGGCCTAATAATGAATAATAAGGCCAAAGGCCGACCATATAGTCTAAGTGTCACTAATGAATAAAAAAGCACCCAAGGCCTGCTTATGCATAAAGTAAAGTAAATGTAAATGGAAGCGGTGAATGTAATGAGCCGAGTCCATAACTCATTAATATTTATAATTTTTTATTTTTTACATATTGATTTCAGCAGTACTTCATTTTCATGTTCAATAAAAAAAAGATGGAGAATCTACCATTTTGGCAATTAAATGTCTTTGCTTCTCTTTTCACTCCATCTCTCTTGTGTTATTTCAATTTTTATGTTATTACTATTTGATGGTTTATTGGATTTTGAACGTGATCTCAGTAGGAGGTTCAAAGTATTATATAACCTTCATTGATGATTATAGCAAGTTTGCCAGAGTGTATTTCAGAATAAATATGAAGCACTCAATAAATTCACAGAATACGTGAATTGGACAGAGAGATGTACATACAACAAGGTGAAGCAGATCAGAACAGATCGAGGTGGCGAATATATCTCAAATCACTTCAGTGACTTCTACAATGATTGTGGTATCATTCACAGGAGAACCGCAGCCCACACATCGCAACACAATGGTGTTGCTGAACGAAAGAACAGGACCCTAATGGAAGCAATCAGATGCATGATGGCCTATTCAAAGGCTCCAAGGGCACTGTGGGCTGAAGCAGTAGCTATAGCCGCATACATCCAGAACCAGACATGCAAGTCTGGTGTTCCTCACAGACACCACATGAGGTATGGTGGGGTAGAAAATCCAACCTGTCTCACGTCAGAATTTTTGGCTGTGCAGCATATGCATATATTCCTGACAAGCTTCAAAAAAAGCTTGATGAGAAAGCCGAGCAAGGATTTCTAGTAGGTTATGACAATAATTTGTCATAGTACAAAATCCACATGCCAGACACGAACACTGTGAAAATAGTGAGGGATGTCAAATTCGATGAGAACAGGACTATGGCCAACGAAGATCCTATCAGCTATGAAGTTATGGAGAGACAGTACTATGACCTGCCGCCAACGTCAGAGGGAGGAGAGAAGAACATGAAAATGAAGATTTTCAAGTTGTCTCCCATTCAAGCGACAAATCTTAAGAAGAAAGATTCGAGAGACAACCTGCCGTCGCAGTTCCTACAAACCAAGATGGTTCCAGACCGAGCAGAGCAGACAAGGGCAAAGGCATAGCTGTTCCAGGAGGATCTCCTAGAAGGTCGACAAGACCACGAAGAGCGCCAGCAAGATTTGTGCTAGGCAGCTCAGCTTCCACATCAGAAGAATTTTGTGGGTTCAGTGGCGAACCACAGACAATCGAGGAGGCGATTGAAGGTCTAGAAAAAGACAAATGGATCCAGGCCATGAACGAAGAGATGGAGTCCATGAGGAAGAACCAGGTATGGCCGTTGGAGCCATTACCACATAAGCGCGAGATTGTCAAGTGCAAATAAGTTTTCAAACTCAAATACGGACCAGACGAGAATGTCACGAAATACAAGACGAGACTGGTAGCGAAGGGTTTCTCTCAGAGATACGGTATTGACTACTCTGAAACCTTCTCTCTTGTCATCACACATTGGTCCCTATGTCTGTTATTTGCATATGCGACAGCTTATTACCTCAGGATCCACATTGTGGACGAGAAGACAGCCTTCTTGCATGGCGAATTAGACGAAGAGGTCTACATGGATCAACCCCCAGGATTCATCTCGAATTCACTTCCTGACTATGTATGCAGAATGCATAGAAGCATCTACAGTCTGAAGCAATCAGTCCAACAATGGTACAAGAAGAAGGATCAAGCCCTGAAATAATTGGGATTCAAGCCTCTATTGGCTGACTCCAATGTATATGTCAAAGTTACAGATGGCCAGATCATCATAGTGGTTGTATATGTGGACGACACTCTGATATTTTGCAGGAGTGAGTAGCTAATTGCTGAGGTGAAGACAGACATCTCGAAATATTTCGAGATAGTGGATCTGGGAGAAGCCAGTTGTTACCTGAGCTTGCAAATTGAAAGGGAATATGAGGGAGGTAAGTTATACCATCACCAGTCCAAATCATTAGAGGAGTTTTGAGCTCCAAAAACACCCTTTAAGAATTCGTGCAAGATGTAGTTTATATTATTAAAATATTATAATACTAATATTTTTGACTTGCCATAACTTTTTAATTGTAGCTTAGAAGTATGTCATGTAACAAATCCTTTAAAGCCCTTGTTGAGCGCTTTCAAATGCACCAAACTTCGCTAAATTTGGACTTACCACTAAAAAGTTATGCCATTTTTAGTGTGGAATCAAAATGTAGACTCAAAAAGTTACGTTACGTAGATTTCAAATTTGAGTGTTTTGATTGGTCCATGTGCAAGAAAAAATTGAGAAAAAATATAAAAAGAATCTTTGCAAAGGGTCTTTTTTGGATTTAGAACTCCTCTAATGACACCCAGAAGATCCTAGAGGACTTTGGAATGCTGAACTGCAAAGGAGCGAACACTCCAATAGTTATGCCATTTTTAGTGTGGAATCAAAATGTAGACTCAAAAAGTTACATTACATAGATTTCAAATTTGAGTGTTTTGATTGGTCCATGTGCAAGAAAAAATTGAGAAAAAATATAAAAAGAATCTTTACAAAGGGTCTTTTTTGGATTTAGAACTCCTCTAATGACACCCAAAAGATCCTAGAGGACTTTGGGATGCTGAACTGCAAAGGAACGAACACTCCAATGCTCGCAGGGATGGTGCTAACGAATGATGATTGTCCAAGGACTGAAGAAGAGAGAGATCAGATGCAGCTCACGCCCTACAGGAAGCTGATATGTCCACTGATGTACCTTGCAGACAACACACGTCCTGATATTGCCTACTGTTGATACGAAACTAAAATCTTCGGCCGATGTTGTTGTATAGAAGGTTGATGTCATCGAAGCCAAACATTCAAAGTTAGTTGACCAATCTTGGCCAAGCGATGTGGAGAAGTTATTCAAAGTGACTACGAGAAGCAAAAGCTCCTCGAAACCTGACACAAAAGTACCTTCAAAGAAATGAAGAAAGTTCTCGAAAAAGAAATCTTTGAACAAAGCCATAATGAAAGAAGATCTTAAAGCTGATCTTGATTATGATCGTGATGCAACTAAGTTATTTTCAAAAGATATTTCTGCAGAAGCCAAAGAAATTATTAATTCTGAGCTACAGGTAGCTGTTGTAGAAAAGAAAGTCACTTTTGAGGAAGAGGACGTGGAAATCACGAAGACAAAACTTTCGAAGGCCACTATTGATAAGCATGTCTTGAAAGCGAAGATGAAAGATTATGACATTGTCACTAATATTAGTTCACTTCATCCCAATATAACTTTCACTCAATTATTGTTTAACAATAATTACTATCGTAAGCAGTTGAAAAGTCTTTCTTCTCCTAAGAAGAAGAAACCAATTTCTTTGCCAGATGTTGGCACATTGTCCATTGATCTGGGAGATCTTGGTGCACCAGAGATCGACATTACAATTGCGGGATGTTTAATTGAGAAAGTGTCAATTGACTCAAGTTCGAGTGTCAACATCATTACTGAAGACACTGGTCATGCCTTGGGTTTGACTATTATTCAACCAACTCAAAGAGATATCAAATTGGCTGATTCAACATGAAGAAAGTCTTTTGGTGAATTAAAGGATGTGATAGTATACATATAAGCCAAGCCTTTTACAATGAATATTATTGTCATCAAACCATTTGGTCTGTCATCTTACTCTATTTTAATTGGATGACTTTGGCTTTATCAGACTAATGCAAGTGTACACTGGAAGTATAGAGAATTGAGATTCTAGATTGGCGAGAAAGGTAATCATGGTAAATCAGAAGAACATATTATTACTTGGAACCATGATAGATATGAAGGCGAAACCCCTGTTAGTGACACTAGTTTCACTTCAGAAGATACTTCTTATAATCTTAATATATTCTCTAATGCATCAAACATCGAAGTAAATAATGATTCATCGGAGGACGAAGAAGAATTCTTTGAGGTCTGCAACGCAGATGCTGATGTGATTACACCAGAAGCGGCAGACCAATATATCTTTACCAATACTTCCCATATTCATGAATATCTCACAGCTCATTATCCCCAAAACTCCTCTAGTTCCAGATTATTCAAAATAATCACTAGAGATTTCCTCTATTCACACATCATAGTTCCACCAATGCACACAAACTGGATTCCACAAAAGAAATCTATGCAACTAGTTAATTCCATGAAAGTCTTATTTCTATCATTTTTTTTCTCGCCTTTTAAAAGAAATTTCATAATTTCAATCAAAAAGTTCCCAGGAGACAACATATAAGATATCAAAGATTCAAAAAAGTCAGTAATGAGTATTCAATACTATTACAATCCGGACTTTTTCCTTATAATCATAAAATATCTTATCCCAAGTGACAGAAACATTACTCTCAATAATCAACTATCAAATAGAGATAATTATTTGGCCTTAGGAAGTCTAAATTCCACTTAATCAATTGAAACATCAATTGATTCTGAGCTATATTCACAAACTGAAATGGAAGTATGAATTCATATAACTTTAACAGTCCTTCAGAACTAAGTTCTACACTGGAAGGAATCATATGAATCTCAATCCAATTGTCTTATACATAAGAAATTCCTAAAAAGTAGAGATTTATAATTAATAGAGAAATAGCTTTTAAGGGTTTCCAATTTGAAATTTATGAGATACCATTGAGGGATCCGGATCTATATCTCATAACCTCTCCAAATACCCTAAATAGGCTTTACCAATGGTTTCAACTATTAGATGTACAAATAATGTAAATACTACCCATTGGCCTACAGATCATTCTCACACAAGAATTTTCTTTTTGAAATCACTGATGTCCCGTACCACCAATTTTCTCTCCAAGAAAGTCCTTTGCTTTTAGACCTGATCAACAGAAAATTAGAAAGACTATCTGACCATCCTATATCCAATATAGGGTCCAATCTTCAACCATTTTCTAGAAAGATACCTCCAACTATTGAATTCTCCATTTCCTTAAGTTTTCACAGTAGATGACAACATCATCTAAGAATACCACTAGGTATTGACCCCAGTATGGACGAGAAGCCTCGTTAATATACAGTCAAAATGACCTAAGCTTATTCTTCAAAACCAAAAAAAAAAATTCAATATAGCTAAAGTAGACCAATAGATATCCAGTATCTATATTCAAAATGGTACAAGGAATTCAATTCCTCCAAGAAGATCTTTAATCGCATTATCCGATAATCTAGAGATGTAAAACCTCTATCTGAATTTCCCATACAAATATGCACATATCTATTCCACCAAGTACTGGAGTACCCCCAAATTTGTTCCCAATGGATTGCAATAATCCAGTTCAAAATTGTGATTTAACAAGAGTCTGCACATGGCTTTACCTTCACATAAACAACTCATCTGGTTGGTACTATCATTCCCAAATTCCTACTATCTGAGAGTTACAACTCTTAGGAAGAAGGCTCATTATAGTACAAATGTGAACCAAGTGTCATTCTCGTTCCATGTCACAATTTTCCATAACAAAATAGGGTCAACTCATGGTCCTATAGATATTCAAAATAAATTCAACTTAGTGAATTCAAAAAACCGGTGCTATGCAATTTCCTTACAGGGATTCTTAACCAACCCAAATTACACAACACTATCACATTTACCTACTCAGGTGTCTCATTTTATTTCTCCCTTGGATTTTTCGGTCACCCGAAATTTCTTTTAGCGAAGGTCCCCGAAATTTCTTTTGACACAAGTAAATGTTAGACTACTTCCTTTTTGACCACACCGGTTTATTTTCATTACTTCATTAAAGCTACCTGAATCAATGGAAAATCAATAAAATTTGATTCCAGGTATTCTTTACGATATTCAATACACTTGTTTTTTAATCGAATATAGAATTACCTCCCAAAAATTACGACCTTATTCCATTTATTCACTTTAACAAGTATATGAAAAGCTTTAGTTTCCACAATCCTAAAGATCAAAATCTTTTAGGATAACCTATCGATGAAAAGGAAGAATGAAAAAAAAAATTACTATTTAAGTCAAATTACTAGGAGTAATATCACTCCAGAGTTAAAACGATAAAAGCACAGTACCAGGAACCCATAATTCCACTAACTGGGTACTTGTCTGGAGAACTAACCCACTACCAGTATTTTGTCAAGATCAGTTACCAATGTAAAGACCACTAGGGACAAACCCCTAATATGAGGATAGGAAAACAAAGAGAGACTGTGGAGCAAAACCACGCAACCAATTCTAGATCCCTCCTGGAGAATTCTCTTGGATCTAGCCCCCAAGCTATGCCAATGTGACAGCAAGAGGAGAAGAGATCATCAGGTAACCTAGACCAAGTGAACGACGGATAATCTCTACCTCAATATATAGAGAGTAGGATCCTGTGCATGAGTCCATGCAATCCCCATGTAGGTCAACTATAAATAGGTTACAGCTCTTCATGCATACCTCCTGCCTATATCAACCACACGCACATGCACTACTCCATATGTCTCAATTAGAGTGTCTGGGTCCTCTCAAGGTTATTAGTCACCAATAGGCCTTGACGTGGAATTAAATCTAGGCATGACCAACAAACTCGAACATTGGAGGGCTAGACTACCATATTAGGACTATTCCATGTCCTTAGCTAAATATGGCCGTAACAGAAGTACTACTAGTTACATAGGTATGTACTTAGCTAGCCACATGGCATTCCAAAAGGATTTCTTCTCAACTCTTGTACCTTTTGTAGGTTGTGAAAAGTCTATTCTAATAGCAAGTGATCAAGAATGTAGAATAGATGGAGTGGGAACTACTTCAAAATGTACTCTATGTTCCTACACTCACTAAGAGTTTGCTAAGTGTACGACAATTGATAGATGATGCTCTAGATGTCTAGTTTAAGCAAGGTGTTTGCTCCATTATGATGAATGATACTTTCATTGTAAACGGATTCAAGCAAGGAAGGCTTTTTAAGCTTGATGCTAATGTATTTCTTGGAAGTGTGAACATGGATAAGGAGGATGTTAATCAAGTGGAGCTTTGGCATAAGAGGTTGGGCCATCCCAACTTCAAATCAATGGAGATTCTATGCACAAAGGATCTTGCTCTCAGCCTTCCAAAGACATTTTCAAAGTGTGAAAAAAGTTGTGAAGTTTGTAGCCTCTCAAAGGCACACAAGCTACCTTTTGCTAACTCTTCCAATAGATCTGCTAAACATTAGATCTCATTCATAGTGATCTGCACTCTTTTTCTCAAGAATCTAATGGAGGTGCATTAAGATATGTATCTTTTATTGATGACTAGATACACTTGGATTCATGATGGTATACAAGAAGTGAAAATAGCATTGTCTAAAGAGTCTAAGAAGGTGAATCTTGGTGTTCTTCATTTCATACTAGAAAAAGAAGTATCAAGAGACAAATATTTGAGTTTTATTTGTTAATCCAAATATGCTTCTTCTATCTTAGATAAGTTTGAATTGAAAGATTTTAAAGGAGTAGATACTCCTATGGAGCAAAATGTGAAAGTCTCTAATGGTGATGATGAAGCATCCTTTGAGGACATCACACTATATAGAAGACTTGTAGGCTCTCTAATCTATCTTACTATAACTAGACCTGATCTAAGTTATAGTGTAGATAAGCTAAGCCAATCTATGCAAAATCCATTGGTTTGCCATTGGAAAAATACAAAAGGGGTGTTCAGGTACATCGCGGCCACCAAGAACTTTTGCATTTTGTATCATAGATCTAACCTTGCTTTGAGGGCATATTCGGATGCTGATTTTGCAGGTGATAAGGTGGATAGGAGGTCCACAAGTGCTTTTGTTACCTTTCTTTGCAATGGCATAGTGTCTTGGCATTCCAGAAAGCAAGACACAATTTCTCTATCTTCAACCGAGTCGGAATACAAGGCATTTACATCAACAACCAAGGAGGTTTTGTGGTTGAAGAGGCTTTTGGTGGAGTTACAAGTCATGGAGGCCAAGGAGCAACCAATCATATATTGTGACAACCAATCAAGCCAAACATTAGCAACCAATCCCACATTCCATGCAAGGAGCAAGCACATAGAGATTGCTCACCAATTTGTGCGGGAAAAGGTTCAAGCAAAGGAGATCAAGCTACAACATGTATCTTCTTCAGATTGCCTTGTTGATCTACTCACTAAAGCCTTGCCAAAGGCTTCATTTATCAAGTTAAGATTAGCCTTAGGAGTTGTAGATAGATATATCATAGATGTATCAATGTAAAAATTGAGGAGGAGTGTTAGATTTTAGCAATTTTCACATTGTTAAAGCAATTTGTTTGGTATCTACTTGGATCCACACTTGTGAGGACCTGTCCACATGTGTGAAATGACACTTGTAATATTCAGATCCATTGCACTTAAATTCTATTTGAGTCAAATGTCAAATCTCCTAAATCGTAGGAGTTATCTCCTATATTGTAGGAGTCTAGAAGGTCAACACTAACCACCAATGGATGATGTGGAAAATTAGATAGATCTTATCCAAAGTGGATATGAATGAGTACAATGAGTTGTCCCACACGTGTTGGAAGCAACATAGAGAGAGATTATGATGATTGTGTACTTGATCCATGATGAATCCATTGTGATGTTAGTAAACATATTTTCTATTATCAGGTCATACACCTGTTGTACTTTACACGTGTAAAGCCTTTGGATCATCTTTTTTTACTGTTCTTGCTTGGATCAATAGAAATTGTCAAGTAGAAGCTAGAATTGGATGCTAGTGTTGATAAAGATCAAGATCCCCTCTCTTAACGTCATCAATATATTGACAGACTAAAGTTTTTGATGGATTCTCAAAGTAAAGCCAGTCTTATTGTAGACAAGCTCAATGGATCCAATTACTACTTGTGAAAATTTAAGATGAAGACCTTGCTAATCACCAACGAGTTGTGGGATGTTGTCGTAGGTATCGAAGTGAAGCCTAAAGATGACACAAAAGACTCAAATGGAATTCAAAGGATGGTAAAGCTTTTGCGCTTATTATTCCCAATATATCAGACACTTAGTTTCGCTACATATCTGAATTTCAAACTTCGAAAGGAGTATGGGACATCCTGAGCTCACTACATGATGTGAAGGACGTAACTTCTAAGTTACATCTATAAAAAAAATTCTTCACTCTCAAGATGTCATATAGTAATTCAATTCAGAATCACGTTAACCAGTTTAAGAATATCTTGCAGCAGATGGCCACTGTCGGATCAATCATAGACGATCAAGATGCAATTATGAAATTGCTTTCAACCTTGTCCTCTACATATGAGAATTGGGTGATGATCATATCGACACACTCAGGTTTGACTCTTACCAGAGTTATCACTATGTTGCTACTTCATCGACTTCATCATCTCAACCTCTATATGTCAATAAAGGCTCAAAATGATAGAAGCAGAAAAGCTCTAAGCAGTTCGCATCAACTCAGAAGTTGACTCAAAGTCAAGAACAATTATCAAATCCACAGTCAAAGAAGAAGATGTTCTGTAAGTATTGCAAACGCACTAATCATGAGATCTAGGATTGTAGGGTTCTCAAAGCAAAGAATGCCAGTAAGCAACTTGATCAACAAACGAATGCAGTCACAAATCTCCCAATCTCGACATGTACGAAAGAGCATTTATGGTCAAAGACCAAAAGACACTATTGGATAATTCTTAGTTTCTGGATTCTAGAGCTACTCAACATATGACCAGTCATCATGAGTATTTTCACTCCTATAGGCTTTACAATAGAATAAGATACGCTCATCTTGGAGATGATAGCATTCACACTATTGAAGGTAAAGGTACTGTGAGATTGAAATTCCAGCATGATCAATTCAAACTACTATCAAATGTTTTGTATGTTTCTAAAATTTCTACAAGCACGTTATCAATAAATAGAATTACTGATTTAGGTCATAAGGTAGAGTTTGAGTCTGATCAGGGCCTAGAATTATTGATAGGACAAGTAAGATTCTTGCACTTGGCAAGAGGCATGGAAATTTATATAGATTGATACATTGTTATTCTAATACTAGTCAAGCCTTGAAAACTTTTGTTCTTGTCAGTAATGCATTACTATGGCATCATCGATTAGGACACTTGAATCATACATTTGTTTCATACATCTCTAAACAATCTCTAGCACTTGATCTCGACTATTTATCCAACAAAGTCGACCTCCCTATCTATCATAGCTGCATCCTTGGAAAGTAGACTAGGATTCCCTTTAGATCAAGTCATAGGCATGCAACAAAAGATTCGTTAGATGTTGTTCATTCAGATATATGTGGTTCAATAGAGACTCCATCATTGCTAGATGCAAAGTATTTTATTACTTTTATTGACAAATATTCAAGAAGAACAACTGTTTATTTCATTAAGTAGAAATCAGAGGCTTTCAACAAGTTTTGACAATTCAAAGAGCCTGCAGAAAATCAAACTGGTAAAATAATTAAACCACTAAGCTTTGACAATGGGAGAGAATATATCTCTACCATATTCAAGGAATACTGTCTTAACAATACATTACCTCCTATTCGCCTCAGTCAAATGGTCTTGCTGAGAGAAAGAACAGAACCTTAGTTGAATAAGAAAAGTGCATTTTATCACATGCGACACGTCCGAAGTCCTTCTAGGCTGCAATAGTTTCAACTGTAGCTTATATTCAGAACAGATGTCCTAATAAAGGTCTCTTAGAGAGAACACCATGCTAAGTTTGGACCGGCTCCAAATCTTCTTCATTAAACTTACGAGTTTTTGGATGTATCACTTATGCGCAAATTCCACATGATCGCAGGAAAAAGCTTGACTTTCAGAGAATCAAGTCTATTTTCATCAGCCACACTACTTCAGATAAAACTTATAAGTTGTATGATCCTATCGAGTCGAAGATGTTCACTAGCCGGGATGCGTCTTGATCGAAGATTAGTTTATCGACCTCAAAGGTAAAGAAAAAGCTCATATAGTCGAACTTCCAGACTCTTTTGGAACACCGGACTTTCAAGTTCCAAATTCAACTATTCCTATCAAAGGTCCAAGCACGTCTACTCTCAATGAACAACTTATCAACGACAAAGCTAAAGATGATGATGTTATGGTTCAACAACTACAACATGATGAAGATCAACTTCGATCATCACCCAGAAGATCGACAAGAGTCAGCACACCATCTAATAGGGATATCGACGAGTCTACGACTTAACATTGTTCAAGAGCCGATGACTGTCAAAGAGGCTCTCAATTAGCCCGATTCCGATCCAAAGAGACCAAAAGCAAAAGCTGATTTATATTTCTGAACTAGGATACATTCATAATGTTTTAATCAGATATAATCTGATGAATTCATATTAGCTCTCGTGAGCAATGGATCTAGGACTTAAGATGTTGAAGGAACAGTGTCCCCAAACAATCGAAGAGAAGGAGCAGATGCGTGAGTATCCTTATCATTCAATTATAGGTTCTCTTATGTAATCTGTACTAGACCAGACATAGCTTTTGCAGTCAATTCCTTATGACCAATCCTGGTACAAACACATTGGAAGGCTCTTATCAGATTCATGTGATATCTTTGAGCTACTATCGACTTTTGTATTTGTTATAGAGGAGTCGACAACAAAAAACTCAATATTCTCAGTGATTACTCAAATGCAAGTTGGGCAGAGGAGATGTAGAAACTCGTAAGTCCACTTTAGGATTTACATTCTTCCTCAACAATGGTCCTACTTCATGGAGCAGTCGCAAGCAAACTTTGATAGCTCTATCTTCCATTGAATAAGAGTAAATCACAGCCTCTCAAGCTACAAAGGAAGTAGTATGGTTGACAAACTCACTTTCATATATGAGTCTGAATCAATATGCCTTGACAATCCTATTTTGTGATAATCAAAGTGTCATTGCATTATCAGCCAATCCTAGATTTCATTCCAGGAGTAAGCACATTGAAATTAAGTATCACTATGTCAAAAGCAAAGTTCTCAACAAAGATGTTGACTTGCAGTACTGTCGCATGCAAGATATGACAACAAATATTTTTACTAAAGCATTAAGCTTGGATGCACACATGAAATTTTGTGTAGAACTAAGTTTGAAGGTCAAAGAATTCATGGCTTCCTATTCAGAGAGAGCATTGGATTATTCTCTTGATTATTGTCTAATCATTTTTAATCTTCATCCACTACATTATCTAGCTCTACAATTCTATGCATGTTTTTACACAGTCTGCAAAAGTACACAGGAAATTGCTCACAGATGGATCCGACATATTGGACATCATCGACAAACTTCGAAGACTTCGATGAACTTCGGTAACTTTGACAAACTTCACCCACTTCGACAAACTTCGGAGACTTCAACCACTTCGGCCATGTCGATGAATGACATTTAATTGTTCCACTCGTTTTGAAGCTAAACACTTGCCCTAATCCTAGAGCAAGTAAATTTTCAAGAAGTACTAACTAGATGGATGCTAGGTCACTATGTCCCACTAGCCATTATGATTTATGACCTAATCAGCTATCCTACTACTGGACGTTGCTGCATTTGCTTAGTATAAATAGTTGTTCATACTTCTATCATTTGAATTTCATAGAATTGAATAACATAGCAACTCTCTCAAGCTTTCAAGCTTGAACACTGTTGAGTATTCTAGCTTAGTTCTTTAGAGTTCATTTAGAGTTTTGCTATTAGCGCTTACTGCTTATCAGCAAAAGTGCAATTCAGACAGAGATATCAGTTGCTTAGAGATAACTTAGAGTACGTGATTTCTATCTGCAATGTCTCACACACAGTTCATCCAATGCAAGTCTGATATCTTGCCCAATGGCTTCCAACTAGCACCACCTCGTACTTCCATCACCCATGACCACCAATATGTATGTACCTCCAATCTAGCCCAGATTTCTCTTTGAACGAGAAATTTTCAAGCTATAGATGCAAATTTCAATGCAACTATCACTTGACTTGACAATGCCACTGCCGATTATACCTGTGAGAGCGTTTCTCCAAATGTCACCCGACGTTGGTTGGTTCGAACTCCAAGACTTGAACTTGATCACGATAAATTTTCACCTGTAATTGGCATACCATGCCTACCTCTCACCTGTGATTGCTTGCCCTCTCAAAATTGTCGCCAATGATGAGTAATCATGCTGCCAAACTGCACTTTTGTCGCCAATACTAGCTTTCTCCACACAAATCCTCTATCATTCGCCCTCTCAAAATTGTTGCCAATGATGAGTAGTCACACAAAACCAAAAAATACTATAAAGGCTCATTTTCATACATGTGGCTACTCAGCTAATCCAAATAGCCGTCTACGGGACAAATGACCGACTGATATAACAAGTGTAGGTCTAGTCCCGATTACTACTGAAAACTATAAATCCTAATTAACTGAAGATATGTACAGTTAATTGCAATACTGCATTTTGAGCTTACATAAAACTTATATTAAATCAAATCTGATTCTTAATATGATTCAAGTAGATAAGGCACATGAGACCTAGCAATGGAAATCCCCATAGCTCACATTCACAAGGAGGAAGCAAGAAGCTCTCACTTGCAAATGAGCCAAAAGATCCAAAGATTGATGTCTCTTCCTTAGTTATAGACAATGCTCTTACTTAACTAAACATAACTATGTTGAGGGATATTTAGCTCTTGTTAAGTATTATTTAAACTACATTGGGCCCTCATTGGCCTATTATCCTTATTAATTACTTTGAAGAGCCTAAAGAGGGAACCGCCTTGTTCTTAAGGCTAATATCTCCTTTGAGCCTACAAAGCTTACAATAAATATTCTAATGCGTTGATAAGCACTGATGTACTGAAAGTACATGACATTGGAGGCTTTGGCTCTGTGAGATCGGTCATTGACCATATCCCTTCGCCCTTTAGAAGTGTTTTTTTCTTGAACTTCCATATCCTCATTAGAGGAGTTCTAAATCCAAAAAAGACCCTTTGTAAAGATTTTTATACTTTTTCTCAATTTTTTCTTACAAATGGACCAATCAAAACACTCAAATTTGAAATCTACGTAACGTAACTTTTTGAGTCCACATTTTGATTCCACACTAAAAGTGGCATAACTTTTTAGTGGTAAGTCCAAATTTAGTGGAGTCTGGTGCATTAGAAGGCGCTCAACAAGGGCTTTCCAATGATATGTTACATGACATACTTTTGAGCTACGATTAAAAAGTTATGGCAAGTAAAAAATATTAGTGTTATAATATTTTAATAATATAAACTACATCTTGCACGAATTCTTAAAGGGTCTTTTTGGAGCTCAAAACTCCTCTAATGATCCTTGCCTGAATTGCAGTAGCCATATTGTATCTAATGAATCTGCTCCAATACCATGCTACTAAAGGGTGCACCTATCTAGTGCGGAAATGCGCTACACAATGCATTAGATTATTGGATCTAGATGTGCCAATACATGATCACAGACAATGCAATATACAATCAATCATACAATAACAGATGCAGTGCATAAATCACAGTTGGAAGAACGAAATGTCTTTTGTATTTTGTTTTCTCAGAGTGAGTCGGCAGTGCATTGCAACATGGCGGCCGGACGCTCCACTCACAATTCTATCTATATTTTGTATCTTGCTTCTACATACATTCTATTGATTTCTAGTCTATTCTTATGTCCTGCCAGATGGAATTAAAAGATATTTTGAGTAAACATTACAAGAGAGAATTACTAAGCTATCAGTTAACTACGTGTCTCCTCTTTTAACGTTCCTTTACGACTAAGCGTGAAAGTTTGAAGTTTCACATTCGACAAGCTAAGATCCGATAATTCGAATCGCTTGATGGTTCGCTCATCCTTGGCTTGGTCTCAGCTCATGTAGGCATTCGATAGTTCGGTGTTTATGCTGTGCCAATTTGTTGGCCATTCGGGGAATGCTAGAGAAGGGTTGCGTGAGTTCACCATCTCTAACAGTTTGGGCTGTCCGCACACGTTTCAACATTACACAACACACACACACAAACCTAGTGCAAGATAAAGGCCCCTCCTTGGGGAATTTTATGTTATACATTTGTCTAACTTGACTTTTATGTTATACATTTATTTAACTTTACCAACACAAGTATGTTAGAATGCATTAATGCGCCACGACATTCATATGGTTGATCTTGGATGACAATCTAGTAGATCAATAGTGCCCTTCTTGGTTTGTTCTGTTTGCTTCTAGTTCATTTATAAGGTCTCTGTATGTTTCTCATGCTAACTCCTAAGACGTATTTGCTTTTAGTTAAAACAACGGGATCATAATTCGCACACGGGGGTTCAAATCCCTCTTCCGATAGTAACTTTCTATAAATTGACCTAGAGGATAGCTCCACTCACAATTCTATCTATATTTTGTATCTTGCTTCTACATACATTCTATTGATTTCTAGTCTATTCTTATGTCCTACCAGATGGAATTAAAAGATATTTTGACTAAACATTACAAGAGAGAATTACACTAAACTATCAGTTAACTACATGTCTCCTCTTGTAACATTCCTTTACGGCTAAGCGTGATAGTTTGAAGTTTCACGTCCGACAAGCTAAGATCCGATAATTCGAATCGCTCGACGGTTCGCTCCGATAATTCGAATCGCTCGACGGTTCGCTCATCCTTGACTGGTCTTAGCTCATGTAGGCATTCGATAGTTCGGTGTTTATGTTGTGCCAATTTGTTGGCCATTCAGGGAATGCTGGAGAAGGGTTGCGTGAGTTCACCATCTCTAACAGTTTGTGTTGTCCGCACACGTGTGAACAGGACACAACACACACACACACACAAACCTAGTGCAAGATAAAGGTCCCTCCTTGGGAAATTTTATGTTATACATTTATTTAACTTTACCAGCACAAGTTTGTTAGAATGCGTTAATGTGCCATGACATTCATATGGTTGACCTTCTATGACAATCTAGTAGATCAATAGTGCCCTTCTTGGTTTGTTCTGTCTGCTTCTAGTTCATTTCTCATGCTAACTCCTGAGACGTATTTGCTTTCAGTTATTCAGGGAACCCTCATCTTTGTCTACCTGGGAATATTTCATGTACAACACCCACAAATATCAACTCCAAAAAGAGCAGCAACAATATTGGCAAGATTGTTGGAGAGGTGCTGGGTCCGATCGGGGGGTTTTGTGGTTTGGTAGCATTTGCAATTTATTTTTCGCGTTCTCGCAAGCACAAAGCGGAAGGTCCAATCCATGGCAAGTATAGTATCTTTCCTATTACCACTGACTCCGTTTGCACCAGTTCTGAGCATAAGATAGAAAACTGGTAGCCATCTGATTTCTTTTTGGTTACTGTAGAACCAAATCAATTGCTTCCCGTGCATACCATACAGAGATTCTCATATACGGACGTGGAGTCAATTACTGACAATTTCTGTAGACTGATCGGAGAGGGTGGGTCCGGACTTGTTTATTATGGAAAACTTTCAGCAAATGGCCAGGAGGTAGCAGTTAAAAAACTCTCAAACCTTTCTCATCATGGAAGTGGCGAGTTTCATAATGAGGTTTGTGCAAGAAAATGTTTGGTACACTCAAAAACACCATCTCATGTATGGAGAAACCAAGAAACTGCAAGAAGATTAAAAAAGTCAAAGTATCACTGCAAAAATGAGCTCACCTAGTACCACAATAACGCATAATACCAGTGTTCAATGAGATTAAATTCGTTAGAAACTATTGTTTAGTCGTACAGACTTTCTGGAAGTTTTGTCCAGGTTGCACTGCTTTCAAGAGTACATTATAAGCACCTGGTGTCCCTCGTTGGCTTCTGTGAAGAGTCAGGACATTGCATCTTGTTGTATGAGCACATGTCACAAGGCGACTTGCGAGAGAATCTTTATGGTACACAGGCTTTTCTGTAGTTGTTTTTTGTAATACAATCTATACAAAATGGCTTTTCCCTATGTGCAATAAAATATAACACTTGATATGAAGCTTTGCAAGCCTTTCCTTTTAGCTTAGCTGTGGAACTCAAATGTGCTTGGTACACAGTCAAAACTGAAGATACTTTCTAGATCTTTATGAATGGAAAAGCATTTCTTCAGGTCTTGAGTACTGGACGACCTTTTCTTTCGGCTTTGTCCAAGTATTTTTTATACAAAGTGCTCGAGGCGTGACAAAATTGCTAGACGTTTTCTAGGGATTGTTGATCATTGCAGATGATCTAACATAAACAATAAAATTTTGTTCAGGAAAGAAGTCAAGTGAACCTTTGGACTGGAACACACGGCTTCGTATTGCTCTCGATGCAGCACAAGGTAGAAGTTACTTTTGTGTATTAACGACTTATTTCCTCCTAGAACAAAATAAGGAAATATATATACAACGTGAAACAGAAATTGTTACTCCAGAGAGACAGGAAAATTAGATTGCCTAAATCGACATAATACTTGCATACAATTTCGTCAGGGCTTGAGTACTTGCATAAAGGATGTCACCCACCTATTATTCATCGAGATGTGAAAAGCAGTAACATTCTTTTGAATTAATCGTACGATGCGAAAGTTGCTGATTTTGGAATTTCAAAACTCTCACCTGAAGGAGCCATGAATGCCACCATGTCCGTTAAGGGCACATTCGGACATCTTGATCCAGAGTAACCTCTTTACATTTGCATTTGATGCAGATTTTTTCGATATAGCCTGTGACACCAATTTAATGCTAGGCTCTTTCTTTATAACAGCAAGCAGTTTCAAGATTCTTATAGCTGCTAATTGCCTGCAAATGATTATTACAGGTATTTAAGCTCGCATCGGCTGACTGAAAAGAGTGATGTCTATAGTTTTGGGGTTTTGCTTTTGGAAATTATATCCGGCCGCGCATCGATAGATGTTACGCTTCCTCGAGATCAGATGAACATATGCGAATGGGTATGAAGCATTTTTGTATTTTTCCTAACAATGCAGTGAGCGCGAGTCTCTTGTCTGCTAGAAAATCTTCAATTATTTTTCCCTTCATGGAGTCTTTTCAAAATTGTCTGACCCAAATGCTTTTGGTGCCACAAAAAAAATTTACTTTTATTAGTGAAAGCTTGGGTTTATCAATTTCATCTAAGATCGGATGTTCCGTTGCAAGTCCTTAATTCCTTGGCTATTTTTTTTGGCAGGCCCGTCCCTATTTCAATGAAGGTAGAATTAAGGATATTGCAGATCCTCGCTTAACGACTTACAATAAAGAAGCCATGTGGAAGATCGCAGAAATAGCAGTATTAAGTGTAGAGCTGCCAGGAATAGATCGTCCAAACATGAGTGATATTGTGATAGCCCTAAAAAAAGCTATAGCCATTGAGAATAATAAAAGCCATAGAAGCTTGTCTGATACAAATTCCTTGCAATCTTTTCGTGGATCAAAAAAGAAAAGATACTATTCTTGTCCTCATATTTAAAACTCCTGTTTTAAGCCTCCAAAGACATCTTTCAGAATATCTCACAGTTTTTCGCTGGAAGGGACATAAATATCACTCCATGCACTACATCTCAATAAAGCTTGCTTGTTGGTGAGAGCTCGAAATGTTACATATAACTTGCTTTCCGTTGTGATCCGACTCCGTCATAAATCCTGTTAAAATGGTATGCAGTCAACATGTGTATATCCCACTCAATTTTGGCTTCAAAAACGTCAGCCTATTTGTAATTAATGGTATATTGAAGCTCAAAAACCGGTGATCACATCCAGAAAGCTCGCAAATTGCCAAAGAGTTTGGGGCCGACAGTGCTTTTGCAAGCATAACATATAAGCCCAACTTCTGTCATGTGTAGCGCTGGAAGAAATGCTTGTCTATCTATAGGATGATGATCGCTCTCCTCTTTGACGATGGAGATGATCCAATGCTGATCATGAAATCAAATATTCAGTGCTCTAGAGTCTACTCATAAGTGAGAAGCGTGGCATCCACTTTCTGATTTGATACGGAACTTGGAAACAGCTCAAACAAAAGCTTAGTAAATGCTTCAAATTTCATAGATGTTTTGTCATAGATGATTGATATGATTTGATACGGAACTTGGAGATGTTTGTTTACTCACCTTCAAAAACCTCTTTGAGCTTATCTCTTGCATTTTGCCAAGGATGTATGTTTCCAAAACTCTCTTGAAAAATGTTGTTTAAAGCTTTACATTTAACAATTAGACTATGTTTTGTTTATCTCACATCTATTGGACTTCATTGTTGCCCATTTTGGCCTTGTTTTGGCAATTGCATGTGTTCAATGTAGTTTTGAAAAAGTTAACCTTAAAAGAAGTGCCTAAACTATTGAAGGATGGCTACATTAGATGATAGGTACTTTGAGTCTCTTTCATATATGCTATCCATAATTCATGCAAATTTGGGCACGAGGCCAAGTTATTCTTAGGGCTAGTAACATTGAGAGTTCAACAATGAATTATATAAGGAATGTTGTAATCTCAATGAGGATTCTCAAATGCATTTAGTAGTCGTTTATCTACATCAACTAACAATCTTGGATTTGGACTTCATTCATGCAAATTAGGTCTAACTGCACAAAACCTAAACAATGTGTATACAGACTTATAAGGTATATTTAGAATGTGTATAAAATTGATTTTAAGTGTTATGAAGTTGATGCTATATCTTCTAACAAGGTTTTTTAGAATTTAAAGCGAAAGAATTGTTGAATTTATGGTTGTTGTGTGGAGAATTGTATGCCCATAGGCGTAGACCTGGAGTACAACATTGCATTGATCCTCTTCATTTGAATGGTGGTGGAGTTGCTCATATGGTTGTGTGCTACTCTATGAGCCTTATTGTGGCCCAACCTTGCTGTTAAGATAAATTTGATTACTTTCATTTTAGATTATGTTTTGTGGATTGCCACAAAACAAAAATCATTCCTTGTGAAAAATAAGTAACAAGTCACGCTTCCATTTTGATAGTTGCCCTAGGATACAAATAAATAAGTTGTGGTATGAACTGATTGAAGTACATATAACATGATGACCAAAAAAAAGAGAAATGACATGGAGACCCATTTTTTTTAATTTTTAAATTTTTTTAAAAGAAATATCCAAATTTAAAATGCTTCAAATTAATGTGTGTAATGTTAAAAAAAAGTTGTATTTTGCAAGAAAATTAATCAAGCTACTAAATTTTGATAGATTTTGATTTATAACTGCAAATTAGCTTATATGAAATAATAATACTATTCAAAATAAAATCATTAGATACACAACCACTAGAATAACTAAAAACAAATAAAATTTTTATTTAAAACAAAAGTTTTAGGTTTTTTTTTTGAAATTGTAAAAGTTTTTTAAATTATAATTCTTGTATCAAAAAATATTTTTTTAAAATTATGACAAAAATTTTAATTAGTATTTTTTAAAGTTCTAATGTTTTTAAAATCTTTACTTATATTTCAAATACCTATGTAAGTTCATCGAATATTTAAACATTAAATAAATGCAAATGAAATTATTTTACAATAATAAAGATTACATGATTTGTGAAAATATTTAAATCACCCTGAAAAGAATCTTTCCATTTCTTTGAATCCCTAACAGTATTTTTTTTACAAGAATTATTATAAAAACACATCAAAATTTAGAATATTATAAACTTGACAATTCGTTACAATTTTAGTTTTGCTAATGATTATCAATGTTAAAAATTTTAAAATATTTGAAATTCTTATTTTAAATCCTTAAAAAACAAATTTAAGAACATTAAATTAATAAAAAATATTTCAAAACAAAATACGTCAAAAAATATAAACACAATTATTTTTTGAAATAAAAGAGAATTTCTTATTCCCAAAAATCATCGAGGTCATTTACATTTTTTTTCTTTTCTTGAGTAGCCACTGTAGTTTCAAGTGGCACCGCTTCTACAGTTTCCTTGACTACAGTAACCACATTATAATCTTGAACCAAGACATTAACAAATTCTCCTGTATCGCTTACTTTTCCGCTAGCAGGAGGCTGGGGTTCCTTGGACAAGGGAATTACTGAGTCTTCGCTATCTAAACTCTTTTCCACCTCAGATAGTTCATCTGACAACAATGAAAGAGATTTCATTCTCATTTTTTACAAAAATCAACTAAATTAGAATCTAAATCTACTACAACAACATGTCTACCTTTCTAAATAGCACATGCGCTCATAGTGCCGCTACCGCTAAATAAATCCAAAACCCAGTCAGCTGGGTGAGAAAAAATATCAATTAAATGATTAATTAATTATTGTGGCTTTTGGTAGGGACAAGCCACAAAACCCATCATTGGATTCTTCAGTTTCTTGGTCACGGTTGAATACTGGAACAAGTTTGCAAAACTTGTTGAGGAACTTGAGGCTTCGTTCATTCGCGTGTCTTCCTGCAACAACATAGTGATGACTTTCGAAAGAGTCAATTCTGGATGAGTCATGATGATCATCACCCAGCTGTCATAAGAACTTGGCAAGCTTGTAAGCAGTTGTATTACTACATCTTGATCATCTATGACAGATCCGACAGCGGCCATTTGTCTTAGCAGATTCTTGAATTGATTAATGTGATTCTATAGGGAATCACCATTCGTCATCTTGAGGGAGTAGAATTTTTTCCTGAGATGTAGCTGGGAAGCTATATCTCACACTTCGTATAGGGTGCTCAAGATGTCCCAGACTTTTTTCGATGTCTGAGTCTCGGATACATGGCCGATTTGTGTATCCGTGATATTGAGGATGATCAACGCGAAAGCTTTTCCATCCTTCAGCTTCCATCTGGCGATTGCTGCGTCGTCTACTTCGGGTTTCCCTTCTGCACCTATAACCACGTCATACAATTCTTTTGCCATTAGTACAATTTTCATCTTAAATTTTCACAAATGGTAATTGGCTCCATCAAGCTTGTCCATGAGAGTACTACCTTTCCCTTGGGAATCCATGTGGAAGAATTAGTCTAGGTAATAGACGAAACTATCAGTGACCTAAGTATGAAAATCTGATACCAAAGGAAATACAAAACAAGAAGACAATTACTCTATCGGCTGGTAGAGTCTTGTACTGTGGAAGCTAATCAAGCTATGAAAATAGCTCTAATACCATGTTGGGAGAGAGGGAGCAAGAATAAATGACGAACAAAATACAAACGAGAAACGAAACTCGAACAAGAAGCGAACAAGAAATGAAACTCGAACAAAAAATGTTCGTGCACACCGGAAATGAGTTTAAATGACTCTCTCCCTAAGCATGAATACACCTATTAGAATGAGCAAAAACTTTAGTGATAGAAATCACAATCATTCTAGATTACGTAGCCAAACTTTGAATGGCTGAAGCACTAGATGAATAATTTGTCGCGAATAGCAAGACAAATTATCTGTCGCGAATGATTTGTGAAGAGCTAGACTGTCTTGACTGATAATTAGTCGCGAATGATTCGCAAAAGACAAGACTAAAAGTTAATCATCTATTACTAGAAATAGAAACTAGAAAGATCAGACAGAATAAAGAATAAGCATAGCAATATTAACACGGATCTATATGCAGAACAATGAACTGTATCAAATTAAGTGTATCAGGTATACAAGTTAAAAATAATGCGGCAGAGCACAAGACAATAGCGGACGAAACCGCGTGCCCTACAATGCTTATTTCTATCTGTAATGAGGAATCAAACCTCCTTCATCAAAATTGCATAACTTCAGCATTACTGAATACACGAATGGTATCCAATATATATATATACATAATATTACAGGTGTGCAGACGTGAAAGTACACAGTGGTCTGTTAGGAGATCGTGGGTGGCTGCTGTTATTGTTCTTTGTTAGCGCAACTGCATGGGGTGAGCGTGAAAAGGGTGTGACATCAGGTGAACGTTGGGGATCATACGAAAGTGCGTCACTCTTACAAATGGCCTTAGGGTAAGCTTTACAGAGTGCCTTAGCCTTTAGGACACTTTGTCATTCAATAAGGTAGTGTCCCCTTTTGCCTCTTACAAAGTGTCGCAAATCAGTCGCGATTCATTCGTCCTTTATTCGTTTGTGCGAATTTGCGTTTAAAAATGCAGACTGCGTGACAACGTTAGTAAATATGCAGCATGAATGGAGGCAGATTAAAATTGGGATTTTAGGGAGAGTAGGAGAAAAAAATCCAACAAGGACTTTCAGTCTAGTCATCAAACATTCGTCGATCCGAACGCTCCTGTCTTATGCTACAGCTGCCAACCTCGAAGTGCATCAACTTGATGTACGAATAGATTATCTGAATGGAGTTATACAAGAAGATATCTACATGATCCAGTCCGAAGGATACGTTCTGAAAGTATGAAGAATCATGTTTGTAAACTCCACAAAGCACTATACGGCTTAAAACAGTCTGCCATAGCTTGGTTTCAAAGGATCAACACATTCCTCATTGAACAAGGATTTAAACCAAACACTGCTGATTGCAACGTCTATTCCAAGTCAGTGCGGCAATCCTTCATTATCATCACCTTATACGTGGATGATACGTTGCCCTTCAGCAACAATACCAATATGGTCAAGAATTCGAAGCATATGTTATTTTCAGAGTTCGACATGACTGATCTGGACAAAGCTCACTTTTGTCTGAGAATTCAGATCCACAAAGATAGAACGAGACGACTAATTTACATCCCTCAACAAAGGTATCTTCATAACGTTCTTAACAGATACAATCTAATGAATTGTAAATTAGGTCACTCACCGATGGATCCAGGCCTACACTTGTCGAGAGGACCAATGTCCCCAGACCAAGCAAGAAGATGAGCAGATGAGAGAGTATCCTTATCGATCGATACTTGGATCTCTCATCTACACAATGGTCTGTACAAGGGCCAAATATCTCTTTTGCAATAAGCTCACTCAGCCATAAATGGCTAATCCTGGCATCACCCATTGGAAGGCTCTCATAAGGAGTCATGAGATATATTCGAGCTACAATGGACCAGTGCTATCTGCTATGGAGATGCGAACAACGACAATCTTTATCAGCTCAGTGGATATTCTGATGCAAGTTGGGGAGAGATGTAGACAATCGTAAGTCCACATCTGGATTTACATTCTTCTTCAACGGCGGTCCTATTTCATGGAACAGTCGTAAGCAAACCTCTATCGCACTTCCTCTACAGATTCCGAATACATTACTGCTTCTCAGTCTATCAAGGAAGTATTTTGGTTAGAAAAATATTGTCAGATGTTAATCAGCATCAATACAGCCCTACAATTTTATTCTGTGATAATTAGAGTGCTATTGCTTTATCGGCCAACCCTAGATTTCACTCTAGGAGTAAGCACATTGAAATCAGTATCACTACATCAGAGGCAAGGTTCTCAACAAGGAGGTAAGCTTAAGGTACTACAGAACGCAAGGACATGATTGCAGACATATTCACAAAAACATCAGTGGTAATGCACACAACAAATTTTGTGCATTGCTTAGTCTGAAGATCAAGGCATTCATGGATCCAAATTAAGGGGGTGTGTTGGATTTATATCCTCTACTCTCTTAAATCCATTTTGTATCTGCCTCCATTCATGCTGCATATTTACTCACATTGTCGCACAGTCTGCATATTTACATGTAAATTCTCACAGGCGAAGACAAGGTCAAAAACGCGGACATTGTATTTTTTACACGTGGATTTGTGACAGGCGAGAAAAGGCGACACTGCCTTACAAAATGCTGAAGGCACCTTGTAAATTAATCATAAGGCATTTCGTCAAAGTGGTCGCATTTTTCGCATCTTCGACCAACGTTCATTTTCAACGAAGGCTGACGTCGCAGCCTCTTCACGCTCACCCCATGCAACTGCGCTAACAGACTTGACAAAGATTGCAGGCCACCCACGATCTACTACAGACAACACATCCACTTTGTACTTTCTTCATATGCACACTTGTAACATTGTGTATATATATTGAATACTATTTGCGTATTTAGTCGGATCATTGATTAAGAGATTGAAGATCAAGTGTGTGAAAATTTAGCATCAAAAGCTTATCAAAGATAGACGCAGTAGATGCCTTGTGAATTGATTCTTTATTTGTCAGTAAGGTTTCATTCCTTTATAGATTGAATTAGCTTTGTAGATCACGCGGTTTCGCCCGCTATTGTCTTGTGCTTTACCGCATTATTGACATGTATATCTGATATATTAATCTGATAATAGCTCTTTGTTTTTGTGTTTAGATCTGTGTCAATATTGCTATGCTTGTTTTCATTCTGTCTGACTTTTCCAGTTGCTCGATTTGGTAATCAGTCTCTCTCTTCGCGAATCATTCGTGACTAATTATAAGTCGAGCTCAGTCTCTCTTTCTTCGCGAATCATTCACGACAAATAATTTGTCTAGCTGTTCGCGAAAGGTTACTCTTCTGGTGTTCAATTACCATTTGGCTACGTAATCAGAATGGCCATGATTTCTATCACTAATGCCCTGTTAATCTCTGATAGGCATAGTCATACTTAGGGAAAGATTCATATATCTCATTCTGCTGCGCACAAACACTTTCCATTCGAGTTCATTTTCTTGTTCGTGTTTCGTTTCTTTTCGTGTTCGTTTTTCGTTTCTTTTCGTGTTCGTTTTTCCTTTTTCATTTTAGAACTATTTTTCGATTCTCACACATGACACACCCTCTTTCTCCAACATGGTATCAGAGCTTGTTTTCGTAGTCTGATAAGCTTCCACAATACAAGACTCTACTAGCTGATAGAGTAATTGTCTTCTTGTTCTGTATTTTCTGTATCAGATTTTCATACTTAAGTCATTGATAGTTTTTCCTATCACTTAGACTTATTTCTTCCACATGGATTTCCAAGGGAAAGCGAGTCCTATCATGGACAAGCTTGATGGAGCCAATTACCATATGTGGAAATATAAGATGAAAACTATACTGATGGCTAAAGAATTATATGACGTTGTTACATGTGCAAAAGAGAAACCCGAAGCAGACGACGCAACAATCGTCAGATGGAAGCTGAAGGATGGAAAGGGCTTTTACGCTGATCATCCTCAACATCATGGATACCCAGATCGGCCATGTATCTGAGGCTCAGACATCAGAAAAAGTCTGGGGACATCTTGAGCACACTATACAAAGTGCGAGATATAGCTTCCAAGCTACATCTCAAGAAGAAATTCTACTCCCTCAAGATGGCGAATGGTGATTCTCTGCAGAATCACAATAATCAATTCAGAACTTACTAAAGCAAATGGCCACTTCGGATCTGTCATAGACGATCAAGATGCAGTTATGCAACTACTTACAAGCTTCCAAGCTCATATGACAGCTGGGTGATGATCATCATGACTCATCCAAAATTGACTCTTTTGAGAGTCATTACTATGTTGTTGCAGGAAGACACACGGAGGAACGATAGCCTCAAGTTCCTCAACTGATTCTCACGTCTTATACACCAACAAGAGCACGACTAAGCAAAAGAAGGAGAAAGACCTGAAGCAATCAAAGCCAGACCAGAAACCAGCACAACACAAAGAACAGTTGAATCCGTAGACAAAGAAGAAGTTGTTCTGCAGATACTGCAAGCGAAAAGACCACAAATTCAATATTGTCGGATACTGCAAGCGAAGAACAATAGCAAGGGACAGTCGAATCAAGTGGCAAATGCAGCTGTAGAAGCTCCACATCCTATTCAAGAAGCAGATCATGATGCTTTCATGACCAACCATCAAGAAGGCATCTAGTGGCAGTTCTTGGTTCTTGGATTCCGGACCCCCTCAACACATGACTAGCCTTATTGGCTATTTCGAGTCCTATACATCTTACAGTACCCAGAAATATGTTCACCATTGGTGACAATAGTGTAAGTTGTGATGTTCATTTCAATTAGAAGAACTCCTATGATCTTGCGCCCATTCATGTCATGAAAGGGGACATCCCCCAAGATGACTATGTTGAAGTGTTTCCAGATTTGGTATCACCATCTAATGTTGAAGAGGAGGGACTGCCATCATCCTCTAATGGACAGCCCACTGGTTCTTCAAGGCGAACAACTCATAATTCATCAAGAGAAGCAGATTTATGAAGAGGAACGGCCTGTTGAAAACTTTGGATAGCATAGTCCAATTTCAGAGCACTTTGGATAGCAAAGTGTTGACAGTTCAGATCATTTTCGACAGCAAAGCGTTGATCGAAGTAAGGCTGTTGGACAGCCTAAACCAGTACCTAAATGGCTGTTGCAGACTTTGCAAGATAGCAAAGTGAACCGCTTCTATGAAGGGAAGACTCGTGCCTCATCTAAATCCGTAGAATTTGCTGATTTTTTTCTATTTTGCTCTTACATCTGTTGAGGATAGTGCAATAGAACCTATTTTTTTATGAGCAGGCCAGAGGAGTAAAATGTTGGGAGGACGCGATGGAAAGAGGAGTATGACTCACTTCATAAAGAACCAAACATGGGCTCTTGTTGATCTTCCACATGGAAAGAAAACAATTGTTTGTAAATGGGTTTATAAGATCAAGTACAAGTCCGATGGTACTGTTGAAAGGTACAAGACAAGACTTGTTGCCAAAGGTTATGGGCAAAAGGAGGGCATTGATTATGAGGGAAACTTTTGCACCTACTGCACGAATAATTACCATAAAGATAGTCACTGCTTTGGCTGCCCATCATGGTTGGCGTATGCACCAACTTGACATAAAGACAACCTTCCTAAATGATGATCTTAATGAGGAAGTTTACCTTCAGCAACCTGCTGGTTTTTTGGTTGCAGGTCAAGAAGACAAAGTGTGTCTTCTCAAGAAGACTCTCTATGGACTAAAACAAGCTCCAAGGATGTGGTATCAAAAGATACACACATACTTTGTAATCGTGAGTTTTCTAACAGTCCTAGTGAATCTACACTTTATGTCATGCATACATCTGAGTTTATCATCATCATTTTGTTATATGTTGATGATATTATCATTACGGGTAGTAATGAACAATATATTGCAGTCTTAAAATCTGATCTTGCTTCAGTTTATGATACATCAGATTTAGGGCCAATTGCATATCTACCTTGCTCTTGAGTTTTTTGCAAGGAAAGGCTGGAATTTTCATTACCCAACAACGGTACATTAAGCAGATTTTGAAGCGTTTCAAAATGAAAGATTGCAAGCCGGTTGCTACACCAATTGAGATGGGCCTGAAGTTAAGTAATCAAAGTGTTGGTGAACCATTTGATACTACACTATATTGTCAAACGGTTGGAAGTCTCATTTACTTATGCAACTCAAGACCGGACATATCTTATAGTGTTTCCCTCATGAGTCAATTCATGCATGCTCCGTTGAGATCACATTGGAAAGCATTGAAGAGGAATCCTTCGATATCTTCAAAGAAGTAAAACACTTGGTTTGTTTTATCCCTTCTAGTGATGATACATGTTGGCTGGTTTTTGTGATTCGATGTTTGACATCTTCTGGGATTTAGAAATTGTTTACTAGTCCTTCCTTGTTTCTGTGTTTACAAGATGCTTGTTTACAAGAACTGTTTTCTGCTTGTTTAGAGACTTGTAGGCATTTCTTGAATGTTAGCTTCTTAGTTCAATGCCAAAACCAGGCAGAAGGGGACTGATATCGATGTAGTAAATATCCTGCCTGTCAGAGGACAATCCAGGGAAGTGACTCTTGAACCAATGCACATGCATAAACAACCACTCATACATGCCAAAACATTCAACCATAAAATCAGTGGTGCAGATCCATTGAACAAACAATGGAAATTTTACTTCTACTTTGCTGCAAAAATGAACTAAAATCAGATCCTACACTACGTTACTTGCATAAATTGACAAAACAAAAAACAAAACTAATCTACAGCATTTAGAAGTCCAAGAATCAAGAACTAACCAGGCCTTTTGATTCTTGGACATCCCAAGAACATCAAGAACTAGAATGTTAGAGAATATGCAAGATTTATGCCACATTTCTAGCCTATTTTAGTTACTTGAATGTTGGCTCCTACATTAATCCACAAGAAAACATGAAATCTAATCCACAACTAGGAAAGCAGAAAACTAATCCACTCTATAATCCACAACCACACACAATATGAATGGAAGGGCATGATCATAGGGACATCGCTCAAGAAAACCATCATGATCAAGGAGCTTAGGGTAGCATCAAACTCATGGGAAATCTTCTTATTAAGCACGAAGTAGATACAATGCAAAAAGCTCATCTTCACAAAGAGGGAGTCTCTTAAATATGCAAGAGAGCTCGCTTAGGTGGCATCCTAGTGAAATTTCCACATTTCACAAATTACAAGCGGGAATATTGCTCTCCACTAGAGGTCACCATCAAAAGGTGGCTCACTCTACTTTCTTTAAGAGGGGTCTACTTTCTTGATTCTTGGACACCCCAAGAACATCCAAAAACTGGAATGTCAAGAATATGCAAGATTTACAATCACAAATCCAACCTATTTTAGTTTACTAATCCACAAGGAAATAAGAAATCTCCACAACTACACACAAAGGGAATGAATGGCAGATCATAAATGGCATCACTCAAGAAACAAGAATGATCAAGGAGCTCAAGAAGCATCAAAAACTCATGGATGATCTTCTCATTTCATCATGAGGAGATACATTTACAAAGCTTCTCTTCTACAAAGAGGGAGTATCTTAAATTTATAAGTGACTAATTATAAGTCGAGCTCAGTCTCTCTTTTCTTCGCGAATCATTCACGACAATTAATTTGTCTACTGTTCGCGAAAGGTTACCTCTTCTGGTGTTCAATTAACATTTGGCTACGTCATCAGAATGGCCGTGATTTCTATCACTAATGCCCTGTTTATCTCTGATAGGCATAGTCATACATAGGGAAAGATTCATATATCTCATTCTGCTGCGACAAACCACTTTCCATTCGAGTTCATTTTCTTGTTCGTGTTTTCGTTTCTTTTCGTTACCTTTGTTCGTTTTTCGTTTCTTTTCGTGTTCCGTTTGTCCTTTTTCATTTTAGAAACTATTTTTTGATTCTCACACATGACACACCCTCTTTCTCCAACATGGTATCAGAGCTTGTTTTCGTAGTCTGATAAGCTTCCACAATACAGGACTCTATCTAGCTTGATAGAGTAATTGTCTTCTTAGTTCTGTATTTTCTGTATCAGATTTTCATACTTAAGTCATTGATAGTTTTTCCTATTCACTTAGACTTATTCTTCCACATGGATTTCAAGGGAAAGCGAGTCCTATCATGGACAAGCTTGATGGAGCCAATTACCATATGTGGAAATATAGATGGGAAAACTATACTGATGGCTAAAGAATTATATGACGTTGTTACATGTGCAAAAGAGAAACCCGAAGCAGACGACGCAACAATCGTCAGATGGAAGGCTGAAGGATGGAAAGGCTTTTACGCTGATCATCCTCATATCATGGATACCCAGATCGCCATGTATCTGAGGCTCAGACATCAGAAAAAGTCGGGACATCTTGAGCACACTATACAAAGTGCGAGATATAGGCTTCCAAGCTACATCTCAAGAAGAAATTCTACTCCCTCAAGGATGGCGAATGGTGATTCTCTGCAGAATCACAATAATCAATTCAAGAACTTACTAAAGCAAATGGCCACTGTCGGATCTGTCATAGACGATCAAGATGCAGTTATGCAACTACTTACAAGCTTGCCAAGCTCATATGACAGCTGGGTGGATGATCATCATTACTCATCCAAAATTGACTCTTTTGAGAGTCATTACTATGTGTGTTGCAGGGAAAGACACACGGAGGAACGAAGCCTCAAGTTCCTCAACTGATTCTCACGCCTTATACACCAACAAGAGCACGAATAAGCAAAAGAAAATGAAAGACCTGAAGCAATCAAAGCCAGACCAGAAACCAGCACAACACAAAGAACAGTTGAATCCTGTTGACAAAGAGAAGAAGTTGTTCTGCAGATACTGCAAGCGAAAAGACCACAAAATTCAATACTGTCGGATACTGCAGCGAAGAACAATAGCATGGGACAGTCGAATCAAGGAGGGCAAATGCAGCTGTAGAAGCTCCACATCCTATTCAAGAAGCAGATCATGATGCTTTCATGACCAAACCATCAAGATGCATCCTAGGGGGCAGTCTTGGTTCTTGGATTCCGGACCCCCTCAACACATGACTATAGCCTTATTGGCTATTTCGAGTCCTATACATCTTACTAGTACCAAGAAATATGTTCACCTTGGTGACAATAGTGTAAGTTGTGATGTTCATTTCAATTAGAAGAACTCCTATGATCTTGCGCCCATTCATGTCATGAAAGGGGACATCCCCCAAGATGACTATGTTGAAGTGTTTCCAGATTTGTTATCACCATCTAATGTTGAAGAGGAGAGACTGCCATCATCCTCTAATGGACAGCCCACTGGTTCTTCAAGCGAACAACTCATAATTCATCTAGAGAAGGCAAGATTTATGAAGAGAGGTAACGGCCTTGTGATGTAAACTTTGGATAGCATAGTCCAATTTCATGAGCACTTTTGGATAGCAAAGTGTTGACAGTTCAGATCATTTTTGACAGCAAAGCGTGATCGAAGTAAGGCTGTTGGACAGCCTAAACCAGTAGTACCTAAATGCTGTTGCAGACTTTGCAAGATAGCAAAGTGAACGCTTCTATGAAGGGGAAGACTCGTGCCTCATCTAAATCGGTAGGAATTTGCTGATTTTTTTTTTTATTTTGCTCTACATCTGTGAGGATAGTGCAATAGATCCTATTTTTTTATGAGCAGAGCCAGAGGTAGTAAATGTTGGGAGGACGCGATGAAAGAGGAGTATGACTCACCTCATAAAGAACCAAACATGGGCTCTTGTTGATCTTCCACATGGAAAGAAAACAATTGTTTGTAAATGGGTTTATAAGATCAAGTACAAGTCCGATGGTACTGTTTGAAAGTACAAGACAAGACTTGTTGCCAAAGGTTATGGGCAAAAGGAGGGCATTGATTATGAGGAAACTTTTGCACCTACTGCTCGAATAACTACCATAATAGATAGTCACTGCTTTGGTTGCCCATCATGGTTGGCCGTAAGCACCAACTTGACATAAAGACAACCTTCCTAAATGATGATCTTAATGAGGAAGTTTACCTTCAGCAACCTGCTGGTTTTTGGTTGCAGGTCAAGAAGACAAAGTGTGTCTTCTCAAGAAGACTCTCTATGGACTAAAACAAGCCCAAGGATGTGGTAAATCAAAAGATACACACATACTTTTGTAATCGTGAGTTTTCTAACAGTCCTAGTGAATCTACGCTTTATGTCATGCATACATCTGAGTTTATCATCATCATTTTGTTATATTTTGATGATATTATCATTACGGGGTAGTAATGAACAATATATTGCAGTCTTAAAATCTGATCTTTGCTTCAGTTTATGATACATCAGATTTAGGCCAATTGCATATCTACCTTGCTCTTGAGTTTTTGCAAGGAAAGGCTTGGAATTTTCATTACCCAACAACGGTACATTAAGCAAATTTTGAGAGTGTTTCAAAATGAAAGATTGCAAGCCGGTTGCTACACCAATTGAGATGGGCCTGAAGTTAAGTAATCAAAGTGGTGGTGAACCATTTGATACTACACTATATTGTCAAACGGTTGGAAGTCTCATTTACTTATGCAACTCAAGACCGGACATATCTTATAGTGTTTCCCTCATGAGTCAATTCATGCATGCTCCGTTGAGATCACATTGGAAAGCATTGAAGAGGATCCTTCGATATCTTCAAAGAAGTAAAACACTTGGTTTGTTTTATCTTTCTAGTGATGATACATGTTTGGCTGGTTTTTGTGATTCGATGTTGACATCTTCTGGGATTTAGAAATTGTTTACTAGTCCTTCCATGTTTCTTGTTTACAAGATTCTTGTTTACAAGAACTAGGTTTTCTGCCTTGTTTATTAGGCTTGTAGCATTTCTTGAATGTTAGCTTCTTAGTTCAATGTCAAATACCAGGCAGAAGGGACTGATATATCGATGTAGTAAATATTGTCCTGCCTAGTCAGAGGACATCCAGGGAAGTGACTCTTGAACCAAGGCACATGCATAAACAACCACTCATACATGCCAAAACATTCAAACCATAAAATCAGTGGTGCAGTTCCATTGAACAAACAATGAATTTTACTTCTACTTTGGCTGGCAAAATGAACTAAAATCTGATCCTACACTACTTTACTTGCATAAATTGACAAAACAAAAAACAAAAACTAATCTACAGCATTTGTAAGTCCAAAGAATCAAGAGACCTAACCAGCCTTTGTGATTCTTGACCATCCGCAATGAACATCAAGAACTAGATGGTTAGAGAATATGCAAGATTTATGCCACATTTCTAGGCCTATTTAGTTTACTGAATGTTGGCGTTCCTACATTAATCCACAAGAAAAACATGAAATCTAATCCACAACTAGGAAAGCAAGAAAACTAATCCACTCTAAATCCACAACCACACACAATATGAATGGAAGGGTATGATCATAGGGGACATCGGCTCAAGAAAAACCATCATGATCAAGGAGCTTTAGTGGTAGCATCAAACTCATGGGAAATCTTCTTATTAAGCATGAAGTAGATACAATGCAAAAGGCTCATCTTCACAAAGAGGGAGTCTCTTAAATAAGCAAGAGAGCTCGTTAGGTGGCATCCCTAGTGAAAGATTTCCACATTTTCACAAATTTACAAGCGGAATATTGCTCTCCACTAGAGGTCACCATCAAAAGGTGGCTCACTCTACTTTCTTTAAGAGGGGTCTACTTTCTTGATTCGTTGGACACCCCAAGAACATCAAAAACTGGAATGTCAAGAGATATGCAAGATTTACGATCACAAATGCCAGCCACTATTAGTTTACTAATCCACAAGGAAATAAGAAATCTCCACAACTACACACAAAAGGGAATGAAAGGGCAAGATCATAAATGCATTCACTCAAGAAGACAAGAATGATCAAAGGAGCTCAAGAACGCATCAAAAAACTCATGGAAGGATCTTCTCATGTTCAACATGAGTAGATACATTTACAAAAGGCTTCTCTTCTTTCGGATTCACCATGAGGGCATAACACATTATGGCTTGTTATTACCAACTAGCATTTCTCGCTCTCAGTTCTTGGCTCTCATTCTTCGTTTCTGTCTCGTCTTCGTCAGAGACCCTCCTCGGGTCTAAAGTGAGAGGTGCTCTTGAGTTGCTCTGGTCCGAGGTTATCTTGGGGATTCGTCAGAATCATCCAACACTCGGATTGGGGTGAGAGTCAAGACACTAGACGCTCGTACTAGTGGTCATTTGCTTTTTCATTGGGGAATTCTGCAGTTTCTTGGTTAAGCAAGAAGCAACCCCTTGTTGCTACATCCTCAAGTGGGCCAGAATATAGAGCAATGTTTCAGCCACTACGGAGGTGTACATGGTTGAGACAATTACTTGTCGATAATGAAAGCATGGCCAGCCCTCAGCTACTCTCCTATTTACGAGATAGTCAAAATGCTATTGCCATTGCATGGAATTCAGTAGTTTCATGCAAGAACAAAGCATATCAAGATCCACTATCACTGTTGTTTGGAGGAGGAGCTTCATAATGGTGACATCACAGCTCTGAATATTGTCCCGACGGGAGGATAATATTGCAGATGTGTTCACTAAGGCAGTTGCCTAAGTTCGATTTAGAGCTCTTGTGAAGCTTTAATTTAAAAGCAACATGCTGATTTTTCTTACTTAGTGAATACATGTCATTTTCTACATGTCATTTTCATTTAAGGAAGGTGGTTAGAATAAGTAAATGTAAATGATGTAGCAAGCCCATAGGTTACTATGACCCAAATAGGTCGAGATCTGTGTAACCATGGGTCATTTACATTTTAGGCCCAAGTTAGTATGAAACTAACTTGTAGGAACTTGTGGGTCCACTAGGGGCCTATACATGTGAATTAAGTACCTAACTTGTTATTTGGGGTACTTAATTATTTTATGTAACTTATGGTAGCTAGATAGCCATTAGTCAAGTTATTGGACATCCAAAGTCATGAAGGTAGATAGCCATCTTGGACTACTTATATGTAGCCATTCATTTGTATGAGACACACTTTTGTTAAGCAATGTGTTGTTCATATTGGCTGTCCACAAGTTTTTACAAGAGGGTCATCTAACCATCTCTCTCTTCTCTTTGAGAATACTTTGTGTTAATGAATAGTCTTGATTGTGGATTCCTACAATTCCAAGTAAAAAAACATACTCAATCCATAATTGCTCAATATTTCTGAACTGCGACATGAAACCAAAGAGCTTTCTCTTGAGATCAAAGTTTCGGTCATGATTACCTGATTGGGTTCAATAATTGAACTCACTTCTTTCCTTCTCCTCTTCTTGTCTCTGGACATCTGCCTTTGAATACGCGCTTTCATGGACAAAAAGATCAATAAAACGATCGTCAATATTTTCTGAATCGAATTCTAATAATATTGACATCGTCTGTACCTCATGATCCTTAATTGTTGGTTTGGCATCGTCTCAGTATCAAATTTATAGTCTGCTCCTGCAGTTAGGTGAGTTGCACTTGTCTCAACAGCATCGTCGAACACGTGATTAACAGTCCGGGTGATTGTTCTAGTCATAAGTCCTGCTTCGGCTTCATTCAATAAATCTAGATGGGCAGCCAGATGGCTCAATTGGGCTCTCCACAGTCTAACGTTATGAGAATTTTGTAACGTTTTCAAAAACATTTGATACGAAATCGTGGCAAAATCAACTGGCTCTCCATTATATGAGAGACAGATATAGTAGCGTTTTTGTCAACACCAAATATGATGTCACACATCCACTTGACAAACCCTACACAAGCAAGATTCCTTAAGTAGCTAACATTGTAGCCTTTTGTCTCTTGATAAATGGAATCCTCGCCTTCTGACAGGTCAAACCACTCGTCTAACAGCACATAATCCGTTATGTTCTTTGCTTTCTTCGTTGAACCCCTAATTGGTAGCCAAAAGAATTCTGCATAATCTTCTTTGTTAAGCTCAAGGATTCGATGGTGCACTGCAAAGCGGCACACATTTCCTCTCATTTTCATGCTATCTGCCATCTCATTGAGACATCAATTAGCAAAGCGAGTTATCCCTATATTTGATTGTAGTAGGCTTAAACAGTTCCGCTCCTACTCTGCACTCTTCATACGGAATTTCTGACCTAGCCTTCCATACTCGATTGTATCCATTTCTCTATAGAATGGAGACGAAAGATGCACGACGCTATAGTAAAATTAGAAAATTAGAAAATCGCTCGCGAAATGCGCTATGGCGATAGTAGCTAGAACGAGAATGAAAAGTGACTGAAATGACAAGTAAAGGAGGTGTAAATCTCTCTTAATTTGAGTGACGTCAGCTAGGACAATGAATATTCCGTTATAATAACCACCAGTATAATTAATATTAGGCCTACCCCAACCGTTAACTGCAAAAATGTGAAGGATTGATTTTTTTCAAAGGGTCTAAAAAATCAAGGATCTAAATTTTTTGGGCGTATCGAATCAAATCGGGTCGAATTTTTTTTTTCGATACATTAATTCAGTACTTATGAATCTTAAAGACATGTTTTCGACCTTAACAATAAATCATAAAACAAAATTCGAATTGCATACGACTTATAAAACCTCTCCTCCCCTCAAATAAGGAAACATCCTCATTGACTGAGAAGATAAAAATTAAATAGGAAAAAAAAATAAATAATACTAACAAAAATAAAATAAAAAATAAATAATGTTTATTAGAAAAACATAGATAAAAAAATTGCTTACACAAAACCAAGAGTTTATTTGAAAATCATTCATCATGGTTGGTGATATTTCTTAATATGAGAGCCATTCACTCTTGTATCAAGAAATTTCATCATATTGTTCTTTTCTCTTTTTCTGCACCAATATTGTTTCTTGCAAAGCACATAATCGATCTTCCTCCAATCGAGAGATCCGATGCAGTCTTTCATCAATAATGTCATGTGATTCTCCACGATCTACATGTTATGTCGGAATTTCAAATTCATTGAAAGTATTGGATACATTCCATAAACTAGATAATATGAAGTCTTTTTAGTCATAATTTTTCTGTATTCCGATACGCCCATAGAACTGCATGTATTTTTGTATCCCAATCAGTGGAATGTTGATCTATGATTTTGTTTAATATTTGCATAAAATACCATTTGCTCATTGTTAATCCATTCGCCTTCAGATTATATGGCGTTGTCCTTCTATGAATGATCATGAAATATTTCAGTAACTCTGCAATAGTGTTGTTAATAAAATGAGTTTCTCTATCACTGACAAGTTCCAAAGGACAACCATATCTTGTAATGATATTGACGAAAAGAAAATTGGCAACTATCTTTGCATCATTTTTTTTGTAGCCTCGGCTTCCACCATTTATGTGCAATAGTCCGTTGCCATCAGTATGTATCGATTTTTCCTTCGTCATGTGGCTGGCTTAATCGGTCTAACAAAATCGATGCTCCACTTTTCGAATAGAGCTAATGGTAAAACTGGCACCAATGGCCAGTTAGTCGATCTGTTGGTTTGCCCATCCTTTGACACGAATCACAGTTTATAATAAATCTATGCACATCTATGTACATAGGGCCACCAATATTTTCCATTCATAATTTTTCGAACTGTGTTCTTCAATGCATAGTGTCCTCCAGCTTCTTCTTCGTGAAAAGACTTACTACTATTTGGATTTCTTCTGGTTCCAAGCACCTTCGAAGTTCATCATCACTTCCAAGTTTGTAAAGTACACCTGATATAATAGTATATGGTGCTACTTTATATTGAGAAACATTCTTCTCTTTTCAAGTCATTCCTTCTGGATATACCAATGTTTGCAAATACTGAATAATATCACCATATATGGATTTTTCGATATTTAACAGTATCGGTTCTTCATCAGGTAGATTATCCAAAATAGGATCTTTGGGTTTAGTAGTTTCCAATCTCGATAAATAATCCGCATTTCCATGAGGTTTGCCAGTCAGATTTTGACTATATAATCGAATTCTAATAGT